>OVBE01017312.1:0-10493 GCA_900406425.1 Iberis pinnata | reverse complement strand
TATTCAAAATACTATTTAGAAAATCCTCCTTTTTAATTAAAAACTCAAATTTGTATGCATTTTTATAATTTTTCAATATTCTTTATTCTTAATATGAAGTAGAATTTTAATTTTTTAAGTTGTATATCTATTTTGATACTTTCATGAATAAAAGATAATTAAAAAATAAAATAAATATTGTTAAAAACCAAAAAGTACCATTTAAGATTTTGTAAAACTAAAATAAAAAAACCAAAAACTAAAAACCAAAATCCAAAATCCAACAAACATTTATAGCCATAGTTTTCCAAGGTGTCGATACTTCTTATTTTATTTTTATTATTTGTGTGTTCATTGTTTTTATTACAAAAATGAGTTATTTTATCTTTTAATATATTATAAACATAAATGAAAGAGATAGAATTGGTGGGAAAAAACTACTCCAAATCATTTAAAAATCTAATATAAACACGGAAATTATAAAAACTACCCTAATTATACCTGAATATTTAAAAACTATCCTATTTTATGTTTTTTGAAACCTAATTCTTGTTTATTGTAAAATGTCTATTATATCTATTATAATTATTAATTAATAAATTTATTTTAAATATCAATTTTAATTACAAAATTGTAAAATGTTTTATATTGCTCAACATCAATACATACCCTATTTTTTGTTACAGTTGAAAAGAAACAAAAATAATGAAAAAATTTATTATTGTAATTAGATAAAATATCACATATATCTTGATAAACATCAATTTTCATTAAAAAAATTATGCTCAATACGTGCTATATATATTTCTCAACCATTGATGTGGAAGAAAGTTAGTTTAGATTTAGATAGTAGTGCTCCATCCAATAAAAGAAACCATATTGGTTTAATTAGGTTTTTTGTTTTTGTTAACATTCGTTTAGATTAAATGTTTTTTTGAATTTGCAAATAACATATTATCAACAAATAGAATAAATATATATTTTTTTAGTTTATTGCAATAACATAAGCTTTTATTTTAAATTAATATATTGTGATACATAAGTTAGTATTTTACTTAGAAAAAGTATAATTTTCGATATTCTAAAAATTCATTTTGTGACAGGCGATTTTAGGCGATCTTTAGGTTTTCTATATTTGGCTTCTTCTTTAAGTCATCATGCCGGCAAGGCTCCACAATGGCGTCCCCTCCTCCGTTCGGTGCTGTCGTTGAGTCTTCTTCCTCACCGAAGTCTGCTTGGCACAAAGCAATCGATTCTACTTTATCCGACCTCTCTTCATGATCCCATGTTCCGATCACAAAATCAGGAGGACTTGCTCTGTCACTATACCAAAACACCTTCCGGATAATTCTAAACAACTATGGTCGAAGTTTTTAGTTGGTTTCTTCATCAGTGAAGCGCCACATATTGGAAAAGTTCATGCCGGAGTGAATAGAATGTGGAATCCTGATGGAAAATTAGCAAAAATAGATGTTCAATTCATTAAGAGTGATATTGTTTTGTTTCGTATTGAATCCTCTGAATTTCGAAACAATGTTTGCTGTAAGAAATATTGGCATATTTCTGATACATTACTTGTGGTGAAGGAATGAAGTCCTTCAAAGTCACAAGCAAAACCGAATCTCACTACAATGCCTTTATGGATTGATTTTCAAAACATATCTGACTATCTTTACTCTTACGCATGTCTCAAATTTCTCAGTGACATTTTGGGAGATTTCCAGAGGTTGCATCCCAATACGGAATGTTGTGTGCGCCTTGATGTTGGTCATGTCATGGCTGTTGTTAATCTCGAAAATGAGTTCACCACTGCTATTAAATTGACCGGAGTTGAGACACCAATCCTTGTTATATACCCGTGGCTACCACCATGTTGCAAGACATGTAAAGCTTGGGGTCACACAACTAGATAAAAGAAGGATATTACTGACCCTACAACAACACTTACTGCACAAACTCCACCTCAAGAAAGTGATCCCGCTATAACCACGCATGACACAATCCCGCCCGTCACTAATATCGCCAGTGAAGCTATTATAGTGCCTGCCATTCCAATTGCTACAACTGAAACTCTACCTATCACTACACTTGACCCCGTGAAAGACCTTTCTACTCCCTCACAAAATATCCTTCATTTAACTACTCTCTCTCATGATGCAGGTTCCACGGCGGCACCTTCAGCAATGGACAAGCAATCACTAGTCTTGAACAACGTCTCGTTACATGACTCGGCTATAGAGCATCTACGCGGCACTGATCCATCAACGCAGCAGCCACTACCCAAAGATCAATCCGCATAAGATGTGATTGACATGACCTCTGTATCCGGATGGTCTACCGTAAAGAGAAACAGTCGCGCTTTGTCACTTTCTCCTACCAAGCTTGGTTCCGTTAGTCCAAATGATATATCGACATTCTCACCCTCTTGATTTTTTGTACTTGAAAACAAAAAGCAGACTGGTGATGAGGATAAGGAGGAGGGGCAGCTCTCGGATAGTGACATACAAAAAACAACACATACTTTCTTAGTGGGACGTTATAGCACAAGAACAAAGGAGAAACAGTCGGATCAAGTTCCACTTACCCGCAAACCGACCAAACACTTGCCCCCTAAAAAGCATACTAACGTCTCCTCCACGAGAAAATAATGATCATGTCGCTATGTTCTTTGAATACAAGAGGCTTTAACCAGCCTCATAAACACTCTATTATATGTCACTGAATTCATTCTTTAAAGCCTCAATTTGGTTGCTTGTTAGAAACTCGTGTACAATCTCACAACTTTAACCGTATTTTGCGATCAGATCTTCCTGGATGGGATGCAATTCATAATTATACAATTCATCGTTAAGGGCATATTTGGGTTTGCTGGAAGGATGGAGATGTTGTCACCCTCTTCTTATTACCTCTCAATTGATCACAGCTCTTGTAACACTAGATTCAGGCACTATTGTTCTTATCTCTTGTGTTTAAGCCTCCAATTTTCAGGCGGACCGTGTCATCTCTGGAATGCGCTACTGGAGAGTCACCAACTCTATGGCCATATGACAGTTCCTTGGCTGGTCCTAGGAAGTTTCAATGAGATTTTATCACCGTCAGAACACTTGAATCACATTCGTGGTTGCCGCCTTCTCGGGATGATTCAGTTCCAAGACTTGGTCAACCGTATGGACTTAGCGGATTTTTCTTATGTCGGACCTCGGTTCACTTGAACAAATCGCAGAGATGGTGACCCAATAGCGAAGAAACTTGATAGAAGTCTTGTAAATGATACTTGGATGAATGCTTTTTCGGGCTCCTATGCAGCTTTGGAGGCTAACGGTGTCTCCGATCATGCGTGTTGTGTCATTCACCTTTCTTCTTATCCCTCTATCTCTTGCATGCCTTTTAAATTTAATAACTTTCTCATTGATCATCCTTACTTTTTTCAGCATCTCGATGAGGCTTGTAAAGCGAGTCCACCGATAACACATTCCCGACTAGCCCTCCGACTGCTCCACACAAAGCTCAAGGAACTTAAAGCAACCATTCGTCACCTTAACCAATCATCCTACAGTGATCTCTTCAGCCGCACACGATCAGCCTATGACCTTCTTTGTGCCGCACAATTAAGCGCCCTAACAGATCCTACTCCAGCAAATATCCAAGCGGAGGCTAATACTTCTCCGGATTGGTCTTTTCTAGCAGCAGCGGAGGAGCGTTTGTACCAATAGAAATCAAGAATCAATTGGCTAAGGCATGGCGACCAAAATACGAGCTTTTTCCATCGTATTGCTTCCTCGTGATCCACTCGGAACCCCATTCGTCAACTCATTCTGCCTTCGGGTCAAACCACAACGGATCTCGCGAAGATAAAGGGAGAGGCAGTCTGCCATTTCCAGACCATCCTCCAACACACTGATACCATTACTCCCTTACCTTCATCATATCTTGAAACCTTTCTTACTTACCATTTTCCTTTGGATGAAGGTGAAGAATTAACTCGGCCAATATTGGCTCAGTAAATCCACAACACGCTTTTCACAATGCCTTCTAACAAAGCTCCAAGTCTCGATGGTTATACAACGGAGTTTTTCAAAGCATCATGGGCGATTGTTGGTGGTTAATTCATCACCGCAGTGCAGTCTGATAGGTCTAGAATTTAAATCCCAAAACTAATAATGCAGAGAACAGTTCAATGTAGCAAAGTTTAGGGTCGAATCCCACAGAGACCACAAAATACACGTTCTAGTTAAATCTTGAATTAAGGTAAAGCAGAAATAATTAAGTTTGGATGTGATCAAAATGGTAAATTAAAAACGGTTCAAAACTATGATATAAAACCGTTAGGATTCAAGGAAACCACATGTAGTCAGGATTAGAAGTCAAATTATCATTCAGGGATTTTCTTTGAAATAGTTCTCAAAATGAAAGACAAAGATGAAATAATCTCCTCTCATAGTATTAAACCATATGCTCAAATTATCAGAGACAAACTCTCGCCATCTTTTAAATAATTGATCATGCAATACAGTTCAGATTCAATTGTTCATAAGCATTCAAGACAACACTCTCTCAAGCAAGAACACTTATTCATCTAGTCTAGATTCAACTTCTAAACCAAATCTGTTTGTGTTTATCAGTCTAAATTCAATGAACAACTTAGCTACTCTAATTCATGCATTAATAACAAGTCTAAATTAAGAACCTAACAATTGTTATCCCCTTATGATAAATCTAACAATCAAACAGTGATTTCCCTGGAAAACCCTAAAACCTAACTAGTGGACTACTAAGACATTGACAAGCAATCACCAATCAATATCATTGAAGAACACATAATAGAAATATAATAGATTATCAAAAAAGGTTCAGAAATCTTCTCCAAATACAAGGTTGAATCTCCTCTCCCTCAGTAATTCTCTCATAAATAAAAAAGCTTAGTTCTAAAAACCTAAAACATAATGCATTTCTAGTGAAAAAGGTAAAATAATAAAAATAGGAAAATTGGGATAAGCTTGAGGACTTGGATGAAAAATTGGAAATCTTCTAATTCTTCTCGGGGGAAGTTCCCATCGAGCACATGGTTGCCCGATCGGGCAACTTATGATATTGCACGATTTTTCTTTACTTCCCAATCGATCTTGGTCTCCGGATTTTTTCAGGAACTTTTGCCCGATCCCGATCATGCACTTTGCCTGCATCTTCTGAAATCTCATAAAATCTTCTGAAATGCATCGATTTGCTTCGACACGACCCGATCACCTAGAATCCTGAAAATATACCAAATATGCAACGTAAACACTTGGAACTTATGCAGAATAGCAAACATAAATGCCCACTATTATGCATTAAAACCGAGTAATATCAACTCCCCTGGACTTAGATCTTTGCTTGTCCTTAAGTAAAGCAAGATTCAATCTGGAGAAGAGGTTTGAAATGGACCACACAGAAACTCACAAAATCTCAAAAACCATAAGCATAGTTTCAAATCCAAAAGACACCAATCTCAAACAACTACTTTGATTTACTTGTTTACCACCACTAAACTAATAACCTATTCCCTACTCTAAATCTCAAATCAATCAAGTACCAAATAATATCAACCAACTCTTTAAATTCATTTAAGTTCAGATTCATGCATTCTCACATATGGTATATCAACCAAATTACTCAAGTACCTCTTGTATCGAAATGTCCATACCAAACAGAGCATCAATCGACTTCTGGTCCTGATCTTTTTTCTCCCTTTCTCACTTCTTTTTCTTATCTTATTGCTATTCTTTTTTTTTCTTTTTTTCTTTTCTTCGCATTTTTGTGCTTTTCTTTCTTTTCTTTGCATTCTTTTTTTTTAGCAGACGGAAATTCGCTGGGGTTGAGCGGACTTCTAGGTCAATCTTTCAACCCTTTTTCTGAACCGTTTTCTTTTATTTTCTTAAGGGAGAGAGAGAAGGGAACCGGACCGTACTGAAAGAACTTGTCGGTTTTACAGAACACTGAAGAGCAAGGTACCTAATTCTCAGAGCATATCAACACCATAAATAAGAATAATTCAGATTTAAATTAAGTCCTATCATGGCAGAGCTAGCATCAAATCATCAATAACTTAAAAGACCAGAAGTTTCAGAAACAAGCAATCAGCAATGGGGTTCCAATCCTAATCTCAGCAATTAATCTAAGTCAGTAATCTAGAGAAATCAAAAACCATACCCACACTTTGTTATTTATTATCATTGAGTTTGATCGTGGTTCTTCAACTCGATAGACTCAGCTAAATTTAAAACGAAAAATTTGAAAATTTTCACCAAAAAGAAAAAACATCAAAACGTAGTAAGTATCATTACACCATCCCCCCCCCAGACTTTCTTCAACCGTCCCGGAGTGAAAATAAATCCAAGATAAGGTATAGAAATAACCATAATCAATAGAAACGTCTGTAATATATGAAAGTAGATAATAAATACTATATGAGTTCAAGGGAAAGAGATATACTAAAGGTGAATTGTTCCCAAATATGTTTTGAACTCCTTTGCCTCTTTTGTTATGCCTGCAAAAAGAACAAACACTCAAGAGAGGTGTTAGCAATGGTTGAACAATGATTGATCAATGATAGCTTAAACACTAACAAGAATCAGTTGTAGAGAAACCATTAAGTGCATGATGATCGAGCAATACTAATCAAAAATCAGCAAGAATCATATAGAAGAGGCATCATTCAGAACAGTTAACAACAATCATTCCAGTATCACACAATCAATTGGTAAGTAAAGAGCAATGATCAAGCAGTATTAATTATAATTAGCAAGAATCAATAAATACTTAATGAGAAAAACCAATCAATCATGAATCTAAAATCAACTCAAGTCAAAACACAAGAAAGATGGTGAATGGTGAGAAATGATCTAATCAGTACTAATCAGAATTAGCAAGGATCAAGAGAGAAATCATCCAAATAGCCAACAATTGAAGTGAGAAATATGAGTAATGAAATTAGATAAGAGATAACCCGGAACATCTTGAAGAATATTCACCAGTAATAACCTGAAAAATTTTAAACTCAAAACTAAAAGTAAGTAAGTTAGGACTTAAAACTGACTCAACATTCAAAAATAACTATACTAGACTCTAAATAGTGGGTTGTCTCCCACCCAGCGCTTTGTTTAACGTCACTTAGCTTGATGGTACTTACCTCTAAGTTGGAATGGAATCTACATCCAGCGATGTTCCATAACATGCTCCAAATCCAGACATCTTCAACTTCATAATCTTACCCATCACACCTTTTGCAACATCAATCCCTTTCTCTTTGAACTTCGGGGTGAGTAAAACTCTAAACTTCGAGAACGGCTTTGAGAACCCCTTGCTTTTCACCTTATACTTAATTGTATCCCCAACTATTGCTTGAGGGATCAAAGCTACTTGAGACTCGTTCTTTACCTTCTTTGGTTCCACTTTCACCTTCTCCTTAACCTTGTGATTGCCATACCTTGTTGAGAATTGAGGCTCTTTGTGTAAGGCTTCAGCAACTACACACTTAGGATCTTTTTCTATGTGAACTCCATGCTTCATCTCTTCCTCTTTCACCATAGTTAGCCTGAATGTCTCTTTTGAAGGAATCGCTGGATAGAAAACTCGTTTCTTGATGTGTTTCAGAGATATACGCCGATTGGGTAGATCAACAACAGCTCCTACGGTTGCAAGAAAGGGTCTCCTGAGGATCAAAGGTTCATGTTGATGCTCATTCATCTCTAGAATGTGGAAATCAACAGGCTCGAGACAATGTCCAACTTGTACCAATAGATCCGAGATAAACCCATTGGAAGAGACAGTAGAATCATTAGCAATCTTGAAACTCATGTGAGATGGTTTGATACCTTATAATCCCAATCGTTCTACAACAGTCAACAACATAATGCTCACATTAGCTCCAGTATCACAGAGAGAATCTGTGAATTCTATCCCATTAATCGAACAAGGAATCAAAAATTCCTCGGGGTCTTGTATCTTATGAAGCTTCCGAAGTGAATTGGGTTGCTTTCCAATCATCTCTCCATCCTCAAAATCTAATTTGAGCTTTTTAGATTGCACCGGGTAAGAAACTCTAGGTTTGTAAGCCATTAGAGAAATTTTCGATTTCAGGTCTTTATGCTTGATCGGGCAAGGAGTTCCCGATCGGGCATTTTGCTCTGGTAATTCTCCATAATTGGTGATCGATCGGGCTGAGGTGGTGCCCGTTCGATTAAAATCTCCAGGAATGTTTTTGACTTGGTGCCCGATCGATCGCCTCCTCTTAAATCGCTTTGCCCGATCGTGCAAGGGGTGCTCGATCGGGCAGTTTCCTCTAAATCTTTTTCCAACTTCTCAAAATTTGCATCTTGTTCCAAATCATCAGTTCCTTCTTTCAAATNTTTGGATTATCCTCAACTTTCCCAGGAAAGACACCAGCTTGTCTTTTCACAGCTTCAGAGGTCTGAGCAACTTGTATATCCATATGCTTCACATGTGTTGATAATGCTTTAAACTTTTGATTTAGCTCTTCACTTCTCCTTGGATTACTGTTTGGAACTGTTGTTGTCCTTCTAGAAGTTTCTTAAACATCATCTCTACTGAACTACTTTGTTGAGGTTGAGCTTGTTGAAATACAGGCTGAGAGGTTTGCTGAAACCCACATGAATTGGGGTTGTGCACAAAGGTCTTTTGTTGCTGTGGATAATGTTGATCTTGGGGATTCTCAACATTAGTGCTTCTCCAAGATAGATTTGGATGAGTCTTGTTAAAGCCTTGATTATATCCTTGATTGTACACCCTTTGACCTTGACCATTGATGTAACTCACTTCCTTCTAAACTCCCACAGTATTTTGCTCTTGAACTACAAAGAAATCGACTTCAGAATCGTCTACAGCATTGACCTGATCTGATTTTGATTCTTTAGAAGTTGAGTGATTAGTCCTTTCAACTATGAGAATTTTCCTTTCAACTCTGAGAGTTCTGAGTTAGCAGCCAATACAGGAACCTTTGTTCGGCGATCAAACTCTAGGCAATGATTGCTATTGCTGGCCGCTGGATTCTCTATCATATGATAAGCATCTAGAATAGGTTTCTGCATAAAGTCTCCATCGCTTGCTGTATCTAAGGACAACTGGTATTTCTGTTCAATTCCTCTATAGAAGGTGGTGATGAGACTACATCTGAGAACCCGTGGTGTGGACAATCATGAAGCAGTTCTTTGAATCTTTCCCAAGATTCATAGAATGATACCATAGGAGTTTGTGCAAAAGCAGAGATCTTGTTCCTCAAAGTGTTAGTCCTGGTGGTAGTAAAAAACTGATTTATGAACCTGGCTTTGCAATTATCCCAAGTTACAATGGATCCAGCAAGCAGAGATTTCAACAAGCAAAGTGCTCTTTCGGCTAAAGAGTGACGGAACAAATTGCAGTGCATGAAATCGCTGGTTACTCCATTGAGTTTAATAGTGTTACAAATGTCCTCAAAAGTGTCAATGTAATCCATTGGGTGCTCTTTTTGTAAACCACTGAATTGGTTGTTACGGATCATCTGAACAAGCTGAATAGGGAATTAGTATTCCCTTTGCTGAGGTTGAGCGGGTTGGATGGGGTTCCTGTTAGCATAGAATGCTTGAGGATTGTTGTATGAACCAACTAGAGGATGGTTCTGAGCATTGAGCTGATTAACTCTCTTCGGATCTCCATACATGACAAAGTTTCTTGCATCAACGTTCTGAGCGTTTTGAGGATTGAGATTTCCATGTGGAGCTTGGTTGTTATCAGCTCTTTGTTGGCCTTGTGGCACTTGATTGCCGTTACCACCACCTTTCGCTTGGTTAATCAGTTGGTAGAGTCCAAGAGGAGATGGATCGATTTGACCTTCGAGTCCGACCGGAATGATTTGATCAACGTTGTCAGCCATTGGATTGGATGACCTTGCGTCTTTCTTTTCATTCTGGTTTGAGCATTTTATCCTTGCGAGTTCCGAAAACAAGCAGAAGAGAACGAGATGAGTACTGAAAAAGAAAACTTTAGACTAGATTTTAATAAGAAACCAAAAAGGCACTATTGGTCCCCGGCAACATCGCCAAAATTCTGATAGTTCTAGAATTTAAATCCTAAAACTAATATTGCAGAGAACATTTCAATGTAGCAAAGTATAGGGTCGAATCCCACAGAGACCAGAAAGTACATGTTCTAGTTAAATCTCGAATCAAGCTAAAGCATAAATAATTAATTTTGGTTGTGATCAAAATGGTAAATTAAAAATGGTTTAAAACTATGAAATAAAAGCGTCAGGATTCAGGAAAACCACATGTAGTCAGGATTAAAAGTCAAATTATCATTCAGGGATTTTCTTTGAAAATAGTTCTCAAAATGAAATAAAAAGATGGAATAATCTTCTCTCTGAGTATTAAACCCTATGCTCAAATTATAAGAGACAAACTCTCGCCGTCTTTTAAATAATTGATCATGTGATAAACAAAGATTTGCTAATCCATTGTCTAGCAAATACTTAAGTTTAATTA
>OVBE01017311.1:0-10493 GCA_900406425.1 Iberis pinnata | reverse complement strand
TTATTATATTTATACGAGATATATATATATATATATATATATACAAAAATAAATAGAAAGAGAAAAAAAAAATAAGTGCTTTGAGAAATTGACTTTCTATAGCCAAAAGTAAACAAAATCCAGTATTTTTTCTGTGAGAAAAAACGGTTTCCTCTCCTCAAGCATAGCAACCAGGGTGTCTTATCTCTCAACCCCTTCTTCGTGGTCCGAACTATGATGAATGGTCGGCAAATCTGCGTCTTGCATTGAAAGCTCGCAAGAAATTTGGATTTGTGGATGGAACTATTACTAAACCAACTGAAGCTTCCGGAGATCTTGAAGATTGGTGGACAAACAATGCGCTTGTCGTATCGTGGATCAAACTCACAATTGATCCAATTGTTCGATCCAATCTTTCTCATTGTGATTTTGCCAGTGACTTATGTAACCATATTCAGAAACGGTTCTCCATCAAAAATGGTCCAAAAATTCAAAGGATCAAAATAGAGATTGCCAATTCTCGTCAAAACGGTCAATCAATTGAAGCTTATTTTGGTTCTTTGAATAAGTTATGGACCACTTTAATGGACTACAGACAACCTAAAAAATGTAAGTGTAGTTCCTGTACGTGTAATTTGAATGTTGAACTTGAAAAGGAACGCGATGAAGATCAGGTTCATGAATTACTTTGAGGTCTTGATGATGCCTATCATCTGTTGCGTTCGGCTCCGTTATCTCGAGTTTCATTCCCAACTCTTGATGATGTCTACAATTCTTTAACTCAAGAAGAAGATTCTCGGGTCCCTGCTCCACTTTACTCGAACCCGACAGATGTGGTTAGTTTTTCGGTTCAAGCACAATCTAAAACCAAACCTGCAAGTGAACCACGTGACAAATATGTTCTCTGTTCCACTTGTGGTCGACACGGACATCTTACCGATCACTATTTCTGCCAAATTGGTTACCCTTCTTGGTGAGGAGACCGTCCAAGAGGTAAAAGGGCAGTTTCCAGAGGCTCCACTTTGGTTCCAGTCAAACCGCAATCTCGGGGATCTGTACATGTGAATGCAATCACTAATGTTCTGTCTGCTGCTCTGGCTGGTTACACTAGTAGTGAGTCTGGTTTCAGTGGTCTCAATGAGACGCAGTGGCATACATTGGTTGCTATGCTTGAGGAGAGGAAACAACCTCAAAATAAATTAACAGGTAATTTTTTCTTTCAATCCTGGATTATCGACTCGGGAGAAACGAACCATATGACTGGTTTTTCTGAGTTTCTTACTGATATTCGACCTACTTTTCCTGTCTCCATAAAACTACCCGATGGTCTTTTTACTGTCTCTGAGAAAAGTGGTTTGGTTAAATTAGGCAACATATTAAGCTTAAAGAATGTTCCTCTAGTTGAAGGCTTGCATTATCATCTAATCTCTGTTTCTCAATTGACTCAAGAAAGTTCTTGTATTTTCCAGATTAATGACCTGGTTTGTACTATACAAGACCACATTACCAAGATCATGATTGGAGCGGGTGAGCAGCTTAATGGACTCTATTTCTTTTGGTGTGTGGATATCGTTTTTGTGATGACTGGGTGCACGGATCGTGTTTCACGTGAAGTATGGCATCGCTGCTTAGGACATCCCTCACCGAGAGTTCTAGATTATTTACCTTTTTCTGAGTTTTCTGAATCTGATGTTTTGAATTCTTAGGCGTGTGAAGTTTGTTTCCACGCAAAGCAAACAAGAGATGTTTTTCCAACGAGTTTGAATAAAACTACTAAGCCTTTTGAACTCATTCATTGTGACTTATGGAGTCAGTATCAGAAACCATCTATGTGTGGAGCTCGTTACTTCTTGACTATCTTAGATGATTACTCTCGCACACTTTGGCTTTATCTATTTCCCGACAAACAAACTGCACCTACAAAGATTAAGCAATTTTTCTCTCTGGTTGAAAGGCAATTTGTCACACAAATCAAGGTTTTTAGAAGTGATAATGGTAGTGAGTTTATCTCTTTAACTGAGTTTTTTCGGACTAATGGTGTTCTTCATGAAACATCCTGTTACTGTCGCACAACAAGCGACAATGGCTGCTCCTGAGGCTGATGTAACATCTCTTGTACCGATACTAGAACAACCTGCAATTCCTGATGCATATGTCATAGATGCTCTTCCTGCACCTCAGACTAATGATGCAGAGGCTGTAACTATTGATGTTGTTCCTCCTGAAGTACTTGTTCCCAATACAACACTTCCTGAACTTGCTGATAATCTTGGTCATGGTCATAGGCAGAGAATACGATCTACTCGCCTAAAAGATTTTGTAGCAAATACAATTCATGATTCATCTTGCTATCCACTGTCTGACTTTGTCTCTTGCTCTTGTTTTTCAGAGTCACATAGAAAATTCTTAGGTGCAATCACATCCTCCACTACACCCAAGCATTACTCTCAAGCCATGGATGATCCAAACTATCAACAGGCTATGAAAAATGAGATATTAGCATTGGAGGATAATGAGACTTGGACGATCGAAACATTACCTCCAGGAAAGAAAGCGTTGGGTTGTAAGTGAGTATATTGTATCAAATATAGGTCTGATGGTACTATTGAGCGATACAAAGCTCGGTTGGTGGTTTTTAAAAATCATCAAATTGAGGGTGAAGATTTCAATGAAACTTTTGCTCTAGTTGCCAAAATGACAACGGTTCAATGTTTCTTACAAATTGCAGTCTCGCGAAACTGGGAGATTCACCAAATGGATGTGCATAACGCTTTTCTCCATGGTGATCTTAATGAGGAAGTATACATGCGTCTTCCTTCGGATTTTCGGAGGGTGGATAAATCCAAGGTTTGTCGCCTTCGGAAATCACTCTATGGGTTACGGCAAGCTCCACGATGTTGGTTCCACAAGCTTGCCACTGGTTTACAAAGCTACGGGTTTCAACAGTCTCGTCCGGACTACTCCCTATTCACTCTTGACAAGCACGGTGATCAACTACACGTTTTAGTATAAGTTGATGATCTTATTATCTCGAGTAATTCTTCTTCAGCGATTAATCAGTTCAAGATTTATCTCAATGAGTATTTTCGGATGAAAGATCTTGGTCCTCTAAAGTATTTTCTTGGTCTTGAGGTGGCTCGAAATGACTTAGGCTTGTACTTATGCCAAAGAAAATACACTATTGATATTATAACAGAGATGGTACTTCTTGGTGAAAAATCGGTCTCTTTCCCAATGGACCAAAACCATAAGCATGCATTAGCTTCTGGTTCTCTTTTGTCTAATCCTTCGGCGTATAGAAGACTTGTGGGACGCCTTATCTACCTTGCTGTCACTCAACCTAAACTAACATATGCCATTCACGTTCTCTCATATTTTATGCAAGAACCTCGACAAGAGCATTGGGAGGCTGCGATTCGTGTTGTGAGATACTTGAAATGGCATCCGGGACAAGGCTTAATGTTCAAAGCAAATCAGTCTTTACTTCTAACAGCCTGGTGTGATGCTGATTGGGCTAGTTGTCCCTTCACACGCAGGTCTTTAACCGCCTAGTTTATTCAGCTCGGAGGTTCTCTAATTTTGATGGAAAACGCGAAAATAGAACACGGTTTCGCGTTCTTCGGCGGAGGCTGAATATCGAGCAATGTCAGACACTGTTCAAGAACTTCTTTGGATTCGAAATCTACTGTTCTCCTTTGGGATCTCTCTTACTGCACCAATTCCCTTATACTCGGACAGTTTATCAGCGATTCACTTAAGTACAAACCCGATTATTCATGAACGCACTAAGCACGTGGAAAATGATTGTCATTTCATTCGCGATGAAATAGTCAATACGATCCAGCCTTTTCATGTCTCCTCCCAAGACCACATATATCCTTATGAAGGCGCTTGGGAAGGCTGCTTTTACAACGTTTCTTCTCAAGTTGGGAGTTTTGGATCTTCACTCTCCAACTTGAGGGGGATATTATGATACACTTATATCTTTACACAATTTGTATATTCAGTTTCATATATGTGTATCTTCAGATTAGGAAATTTCTATTGTATATAACTTTGGTCTTTGACCTTGTAAAGATTAAAGAAAACTATTCTTCATATACTCTTTTATTTGAGAAACTTTGTAAAGACTTTTCCATTGTTTTAAGTTATATGTTGTGTAATCACTAAACCAATTGTTTATTTTTGCAACAACGGTTTTAGAAAATTTAAAGCCTTTTTAAAATTAAGTTTTCATATACTAAATGGTGTTTGAAAAAACTTATACATGTTATCACAAAAAAATATGTGGAAATATGATGGATACTAAATGGTGTTTGAAAAAACTTTCACTCCAAACGTGTGAGTCCATATCACATTACACATATTGGGCCAAAATTGAGTGGGTTTTAAAAGCTAATTAAATAATCTAGATCCAATGTAGTTAGTTTTTCTGGAATTGAGGCCTTTTATCATAAAAGCTACTATTTATTCAAATTGTGCACTTTTAGGTCCTTCTAATCAACTATTCGGCTATTCGCTATTAGGCTTTTGTAAAAAAAATTTACTTCTGTCTCCTACAATTAGTTTATTAGTATTGATGATGATTTGAGCATTCAGACAAGATCCATTTGTTTATAAATTTAATTTAGTTAAATCCTAAATGAGACTGATGATTTGATAGAACTTCTCGATAATTTTGTAAACGTTGAACATGCAAAAATAAATTGTAGTGTTTTGAAATACGATAGATTTACGGTCGAACTGAAAAGATCGATGATTCAAAAAAGAATTCAGATCGAATTTGTTTTTATAAAAACGGTTTGTTAAAAACTAAAGTCCATCTAAAAAATATAGTTCAAACTTTTCACCAACTTAAGAATACTATAAATATGAGAAATTATTTATTTCGCATCATCTAAAAAACATAGATTGTTTTGTCAAAATAAAAACTAAGAATTTAACATACAAATTTTTTAATATTAAGTAAATTTTGTAGTAAGGTAATCTAATTTATGGACGAATTTACTTGTTAATATTTCTTAGTGTTAATAGATTTATAAAACCAAACTCAATGTCTAATCGTAGACATTATTGTTATAGTAATTGATTTAAAACATGCAGAAATCATGTGTTGAATTTATGAGACTCTAAATCAGGTGTGGGAGTGCCAAAATAATGCAACAAGTAGGTGGAAGTTGAATACTCTTTTCTTGTGAACATATCTTATATACATATATAGTTGTTAGGTATGTTTGATGTCTACAAATACTTTAACCGAATACCCGTGTTATTTTAATTTACATATAAGATTTTTTACAAAGTATTCAATCAGAAACCTTATTTATCATCTATATAAAATATAATTCTAACTTACAATATTCTCTTCCTTTTTCGTCTTCCTTTATTTTTGATACTACACCCAGAAAAAACATTACAACAACAAGAAACTATAACACCCGCAAATTGCATGTTTTTGAAACACGCAATTGAAATGAGTATTCAAAACAGAAGCATTATTAATCATCTATATAAAAGTAATTCAACATATAATAATATAAACAATTAAAATAATAACATTTAACATACGCGTTTTAGATAGTTTTTAGGTGGATTTTCAGTAACTTTGTTCAAGTTTTAATTTTTTTTTTCAGTAGTTTGTCATTTGTCTATGACTCTTTTATTTTTATTTTTTGTGAGCTTTTTTCCAGGGAAGTTGTTTCCGCAAGTTTATTTGGTTTCAAAACTTGTAGTATGCTTATAATTCTCTTAATCCATATGTGGGGAAAAATACAGTTAAAATAAAATACAATTACTTTTTTGGTCACAATAAAGTACAATTGCTTTTGCATTTAAACTGATACAAAATGAGTAATATTACTAAGAGCAAATCATATCATCATAAATGATGTTTCCATAATTGCATCACCCGTTTTTATATTTAATATATTTATTCAATGATTTAGTTTTTGCTTCTTCGTTTTTTTGACAACAAAGAAAAAGCAACATAAAAAATTAAAACAGTGATGGTACCGGCAAACACCAATTCAGTGGACATGTGTCGATGTAGGAAAATAACAGAATTTGATGTCGGGCTTTCCTTGCTAGGTGGTCCGCCAGTGTAATCCAGCTTCGTTTCCTGTGGACTAATTCCACTTGTGGAAAATGACTCTTGAGATTTTGAAATTCGGCTAGTTCCGCCGCGTAAATCGGCCATTCGTCTGGTTGCTGAAACATATGTACTAATTCCATTGAATCAGTAATGAATAATGTACAGAATATACCCTGACACAACAAACTTCTCAATGCCCACATAAAAGCAAGCAATTCAGTGTGTAGAGGTGACTTCCCACTCTGAATCCCTGCACAACCGAATAAAGTTGTTGTGTTTTCGAACTGAGGTACATATCATCCTACCCCGCTTAATGTGTCGATGCTCTTCCATGAGCCATCAAAAATACACCAATCCACCGAACTTGGTATATTTTCTGTTTGAACCATCCTTTCCAGATTCTCAACCGGTGTTACCGAACCGACTCGTATATTGACTGCGAACCATTGCTCCGCTTCCTTAAATGCGATATCTACGGTATCCAATTGACTCCAATCAGAGTTATTAAAACATTTCGCATTTCGTGCTTTCCAAATGTACCATAACAACCATGGGAACATTTGAAACGTCTTGTGAGAATTGATGTTCTCAACGCTTGATATCAAATATTGCATGTTCTCGAACAACTTATCCGATGGAAAAACTCTCATCGGTGTAGGTATTTGCGATAAGGCCCAACATTGAAGCGCGGGGGGACAAACAAATAGGGCATGATTTATGGACTCCTGATTCACACCACATCGAGCACAAACCGTATCTGCTTTTAATTTCCGACGGAGCAGCTGGTCATTAACAACAACTGCACATGATAAATCTTGCCATAAGAAGTGTCTCAATCTGGACGGAGCTGAGAGCTTCCATATTGCAGCACTCAGTGGAGCTAAAGAAGACAAGGCCTGCCAATCATCATTACCATTTCCCTGTAGAGTTAGGGCTAATTCATATCCTGACTTCACCGTGTACTTGCCAGATTTGGAGTAGTGCCAACAAACTTTATCCGGAATCAAAGTGGATGGTCTAATTGCCAGAATTGCGGGAATATACTCGTTGCTCACCAACGCACGGAGAAGTTGTACATTCCACTGAGATGTGGAGGGTAACAGTAGATCGACTACCCGCAAATCAGGGGGAGATCCCGAGAGGCAGCTTTGCGATGGTCACATATGTTGCCTCACAAACCATGGATCCTGCCAGACTCGAGTTTGGCAACCTGAACTGATAATATTGCACAACCCTTTCAGAAGAAGGGACTTCGACTCCCAAATACTCCGCCATCCGTAGGATGTTCTGGAAGATTTTGGTGCCTGGTGGGCCTGATAATTCTGGTAATAACGACCCTTTAAAACCTTAGCAATTAACAAATTCGGCATCATATTGAATCGCCATAGCTACTTGGCTAATAATGCTTTGTTAAACATATGCAGGGATTTAAACCCTAAACCTCCCCACTTCTTTGGTATGCATAATTTATGCCAAGCCCCCAAATGTATCCCACGCGAGGATCTGTTATTACTCCACCAATAGTTTGCAATGGCACTCGTCAACAATGTCATGGGGAGTGCAAAACATGATATAACATAAGTTGGCAAAGCTTGAGCCAATTATTTGATAAGAATCTCTTTTCCTCCTCTTGAGAAGAAACGAGAAGACCAGTCGTTTATCCTGGCATCTAAACGATCCCTGACATATGCAAAAACCTGAGCTTTTGATCCTTGAAGTTGTTCCGGTATACCAAGGTATTTACCACTACCGCCTTCAGTGTAAATACCTAAGCGTATTTTCAGAAGCCATCGATCCTGCATCGGGAAAGATTTCCCAAATATAACCCTGGATTTTCCAATATTAATGCACTACCCTGAAGCTTGCCAATATAAACCCAGAATAGATGTTACGACTTGACATTGTGATAGCATAGCACGAAAAAAGAATAAACTATCATCAGCAAATAACAGATGGGACACAGGGGGGCAATTCCTTGCCATCTGTATTCTGTCCAAACTACCAGCTATTTCAGCTTTACGAAAATTTGCTATGAGCACCTCCGTACATAAAATGAACAGGTAGGGGGAAAGATGATCCCCTTTACGTAATCCTCTTGTAGGAGTGATATGGCCTTTGGGAGATCCGTTTAATAACACACTATACGATAACGTTGTAACGCATGTCATTATCCACTGAATCTAAATTGCTTCAAAACCCATTTTACCCAGTAAAAGGCGGAGGAAACTCCACTCCACCCGGTCATAAGCTTTGCTCATATCTGTCTTGATAGCCATGAAACCCTTGCGACAACTATACAGTGATCGTAGGGCATGGAAAGCTTCTTGAGCGAGTAAAACATTATCGGTAATCGATCGTCCAGCAACGAAAGTCGATTGGGTCTCAGATATGATACTTGGCAAAAAAAATTTGCAGCCGTTGACAGAGCACTTTGGAAAGAATCTTATAGCTCACATTACATAAGCTTATCGGTCTATATCCCTTCATATCTTGGGGATGTTCCGTCTTTGGAATGAGACAAATATTTGTTTCATTTAAGGAGGTCTCGAAAACTCCTCGAGACATAAACTTCTCAATCATTTGGGTTAGATCGGATCCGACTATGTGCCAGTATCGCTGGTAAAAAAGAGCTGTCATGCCATCCGGACCTGGTGCCTTTTCTGGCCCCATAGAGAACAGGGCCAATCGTACCTCTTCGAGATCTAACGGGCGTAATAGACGGGCATTCATCTCCGAGGTAACTCGCGCCTCTAGAGGATCCAGGGCAGTGATGATATTTGATACTTCCGAAGATGTAAATAAGGTTTGAAAATATGCAATTGCTTCTCTTTCTATCGCCTCATCTTCATCTAACCATTGACCCCTCTCATTGCGGATTCCTGAAATCCGATTATATGCCCGCCGCATCTTCGTCGATGCGTGAAAGAAACTTGTATTCTTATCCCCCTCTTTAAGCCATTGGATTCTGCTTTTCTATTTCCAATACAATTCATCTGCTGATAAAATCGTACGCAACTCCTCCGTCAACTTAGGTATCTCATGGACAAATGCATCATCGGCATGTGCTCTGTCTAGCTGTACTTTGAGATCTTTGATTAGTTCTCCTAAATTGATTACTTCCTTATGACGCCAACGAGAGATATAACCTCGACACTGTTTAACTCTCAACGATAGGCTCTCACCAAGCAGAGAGCTATTATTTGACCACCCCGACCTCACAATATCCTCAAATCCTGGTTTGACTAGCCACCTTTTATCAAAACGGAACTGTTTTGAACCACTAAACTTTTTGGAATCTACTCGTAATAGGACAGGACGGTGATACGACCCGTAATAACTAAGATATTCAATGAAGAAATGGGAGAAACATTCATACCAGTCCTCATACCCCATCCCCCGATCTAAACGACACCGGACAGTAGACGACCCTCGTCGCCCAACCCAAGATAGGATATTTCCTTGAAAAGGAAAATCAGTCATTCCACAGCATTGTTTCATAAGCCGAAAATCCATAAAAGAATTATCACTTCGGCATCTACCCCCTTATTTTTCATGATGATCTATGATCTCATTAAAATCCCCAATTAGAGCCTAAGGAGAGAAACGATTAGCAAAAATACGTTTTAAAGATTCCCAAACACGATCACGGTGTGAAATAACAGGTGCGCCATAAACAAAAGAGACAAAGACTTTATTACCATCAATTGTAATCATAGTGTCGATTACATTTTTATTAGAAGATAAAACAACAACTTGAAAAGAAGAAATAGCTAAAAGGGATAAACCCCCACTACGACCGATAGGGTCAACAGTAAACAAAAATCATAACCCAAATGTGCTTGAATATCCTGTAGAAACTCTCTTGGTTGTTTGGTCTCCATTAAAAATAAGACTCCCAGGAACAACGTGCGCCAAAACTTGCAACACCCCAACCTAGTTTTTCTAACTAAGCCAGATGAGGGTCTATTTAACTTAGCCTAATTTTAAGCGAGCTATTTAATTCTTTCAGAGTTCTAAGGTGATAAAACATGCATTTCATTAAGTAAAATTCGATAAGTTTAATACAAGCCAGCCTACTTAGTTATTTACAAGCATTAAACTTCACAATTCTACCCAACATGCATATTTAAGCCCAAAACCACCATCCTTCCTTCCTTTAGCCTTGATTTCCGCCTGTTATCTCATTCCTTGCATTACCTGCGGCCACAAAGGAGGCATAAGCAATTGCAACTTTGCTTAGTGAATGCGATTTAATCCGCACCACTTCGCTCAGACAGATCAAGTTCCCAAACAATTTTCGATTTAATTCAGTTTAGCTAAGTTGAGTTCTTAATTTATACTTAGCCATTTTTTTTTTCCAAATATATACTTAACCAGCTAGACTGTCCCGACCATCCGAACACATCAGACTGGTCGCTAGTCT
>OVBE01017309.1:0-10495 GCA_900406425.1 Iberis pinnata | reverse complement strand
GTTGAAAGAAAGGGTCTTCCAAGAATCAATGGTTCATGTGAATTCTCATTCGTCGCCGAGATGTGGAAATCAACAGGGACAAGGCAATCACCAACTTGCACCAAGAGGTCCAGGATAAAAACACTAGAAGAGACAGTGGAATCGTTAGCAAGTGTGAAAGTCATATGAGATGGACGGATACCTGATAATCCCAACTATCTTGCAACAGTCATAGACATGACGCTCACATTAGCTCCAGTATCACAAAGAGAATCGATAAATTCCACTCCATTAATCGAACAAGGAACTAGGAATTCCCCTGGGTCTTGTATATTTTAAAGCTTTCTAAGTGGACTAGGTGGCTTCCCAGTCATCTCATCAACCTTGAACTCTGATTTAGGCTCTGTAGAAAGTACCGGATAAGGAACCCTGGGTTTATGGGGGTTTTCATATATTTTCGGTTCCAGGGACTTTTGCTTGACCAGGAAAGAAGTGCCTGATCGGGCAAAAATCTTAGATTTCTGTCCAACTAAACCATTTGATCGGGCAAGTGAGGTGCCCGATCGATCATTTGTCCCTGGAGTTTTTAGATCGGTTTGCACGATCGGGCTAGCAGTGCCCGATCGATCTGTCTGTCCGGAACTGATTTGCCTGATCGGCCAAAGGCTGCGTAATCGGGCAGATCTCTCTGCATCAAATTCCTCTTTCAAAAAATCTTAATCTTCTCTAAAATTCTCAGCTTCTTTCTCTGAAATTCTCACCAAACTCTTGCAATACCCTTTTGGATTATTTTCAACTTTCTCAGGAAAGACACCAGCTTGTCTTTTCACAACTTCAGAAGTTTGAGGAACTTGTACATCCAATTGCTTCACATGAGTTGATAATACATTAAACTTTTGATTTAGCTCCTTCACTTCTCCTTGGATCAATGTTTGGAACTGTTGTTGTCCTTCCAGCAGCTGCTTAAACATCGTCTCAACTGAATTACTTGGTTGAGGTTGGGCTTGTTGGAACACAGGCTGCGAGGTTTGTGGAAAACCGCCTGAATTAGAATTTGGCACAAAAGGATTTTTGCTGATGTGGGTAGTGTTGATCTTGGGGGTTCTCTACATTGGTGCTTCTCCAAGACAAGTTGGGATGAGTCTTATTAAAACCTGAATTATAACCTTGATTGTACACCCTTTGACCTTGAGCATTAATGTAACTCACTTCCTTCTTAACTTCACCATTTTTCAATTCTTGTATCGCAAAGCAATTAACTTCGGAATCATCTATAGCACTAACCTGTTTCTGAGATTGACCTTTTAAAAGCTGAGTGATTAGCCCTTTCATCTATGAGAATTCTCATTTTAGCTCTGAGATCTCTGAGTTAGCAGCTTCTACCAGAACCTTTGTTCGGCGATCAAACTCTAGGCAATGATTACTATTACTAGCTGCTAGATTCTCTATCAATCGATAAGCATCTGGAATAGGTTTCTACATGAAAGCTCCATCACTAGCTGTATCTAAGGAAAACTGATACTTCTGTTCAATTCCTACATAAAAGGTATTGTGGAGATTTACATATGAGAAACCGTGATGTGCACAATCACGAAGCAGCTCTTTGAATCGTTCCCAAGATTCATAGAATGATTCTACAGGAGTTTGAGCAAAAGCATAGATCTTGTTCCTTAAGGAATTAGTCCTAGTAGTAGTGAAGAACTGACTAATAAACTTGGCTTTGCAGTCATACAAGGTTACTATAGATCCTGCAGGTAGAGACTTCAACCTGCGAAGTGCTTTCTCAGCTAAGGAATGACTGAACAAACTGCAATGCTTAAAATCATCGGAGACTCCATTGAGTTTGATAGTGTTGCAGATGTCCTCAAAGATGTCAATATGATTCATTGGATGCTCGTGAGGTAAACCACGAAATTGGTTGTTATGAATCTTTTGAACAAGCGAAATAGGGAATGTGTATTCCCTTCACTGAGGTTGAGGGGGCTGGATGGGGTTCCTATTAGCATAGAATACTTGAGGATTGTTGTACGAACCAACTAGAGGATGGTTCTGAGCATTGAGATGAGAATTGAGCCGATTTACTCTCTCCGGATCTCCATACAAGACAAAGTTCCTTGCATCTACGTTCTAAGCATTTGGATTCCCTGGAGCTTGGTTGTTGTTAGCTCCTTGTTGGTCTTGTGGAACTTGATTGCCGTTATCGCCACCTTGTCCTTGGTTAATGAGTTGATTGAGTCCAAGAACTGGAGGTTCGTTTTGACCTTGGGGTCCGTCTCGAATGACTAGATCAACGTTCCCAGCCATTTGACTAGATGAGCTTTCGTTTTTCTTGATCTTCGGTTTGAGCATTCTATTCTTGCAAGTTCCGAGTTACTGAGGCTTGCCAATAAAGAGGATTTGTCGGAACTTCTGATCATACACCTGTAAAACAAAAACAAGCAAAAAGGAACGAGATGAGTACTGAAAATAAAAACTTTAGACGAGATTCTAATAAAAAAATTTAAAAGGCACTATTGGTCCCCGGCAACGATGCCAAAATTCTGATTGGATAAGAATTTAATCCTAAACCTAATACTGCAGAGAATAGTTCAAAGAAGTATCGCAAAGGTATCGAATCCACAGAGACCAGACAATGCACGTTCAGTTTTAACTTCAAATCTAGCTAAAGCAAGAATAATAGATTGTGTATTGAATTCAAAACGGTAAATAAAAACGGTTAAAAACTTATAATATAAAACCGCTAGGCATTAGTGAAATCCATAGGTATTCAGGTTTAAAGTCAAGTTAACATGCAAGATTTAGATTGAAAATAGTTCTCAACATGAAAAACGAATGTGGAATAATCTCCTCCCGGAGTATTAAACCCTATAATCGAATTTCCAGAGACAAACTCCTGCCGTCTTAAAAGCAATTTGATCATGCATTAAAAATCAGATTTGATTATTCATAAGCATTAAAACAATGCTCCCGCAAGTTTAAACACGTATTCATCTAAATTAGGTCGGTTTCTAAATCAAATCCCTTCGTATTTATCAACCTATAATCATGAACTAGGTGATCAATCTAATTCAAGCATTGAGAACAAATTTAGACTAAGAACCTAACAAATTCAATCCTACAAAGTTAAACCTAACATTCGAACCTGGTTTTGCTAGGAAAACCTAAAACCTAACTAGTGAACTATTCAGACATTGCAAAGCATAAACAATACAAAATCAGTGAAGAACCCATAATTAAAATAAGAATAGATATAAAATAGGGTTCAGAAATCTTCTCCACAAAGGTTCAGGATTCGTCTCCCACTAAAACTTAGAATAAATAAAATAAAGCTTGGTTCTAAAAACCTAAAACATAATGTATGTATAGGCTAAAAAAGTAAAATAACTGAAATAGGAAAATTGGGGTAAACTTGATGACTTGATTGCAAATTTTGGAAATCTTCTACTTTTTCTCAGCCAAACAGATCGATCGGGCACTATTTTGCCCGATCGGTCACTATTTTGTCCGATCTGTCACTATTTTGCCCGATCGGGCACTTTAGGAATCGGTCGGGCTGTTCTGGGATCGATCGGGCAGTATTTTCGTAGAATTCCAGGAGAAAATGCCCGATCGGTCACTTCTTTTCCCGATCATTCACTTCAATGTATTCCTACGCGATCTTCTCATGCAAGGCAGCTTGACCAGTCTTCAGTAAAATAGCCATAACTTTTGAATGCACCGATGGATCGACTTCAAACCACTTCCATATGAAAGCTAACTCACGTGGCTATCTTGTTCAAAATTTAAGCTTCATCTATCGGTGGGAACATGTTCAAAAATTGCTAAACTTCTGACTCTTTTGCTGGACTCTGCATTTGCATATATCAATTTGCATCTGTTTCGTGCAGAAATCCGTCTTTTTGTTCCAAAAAGACGCAAACGCCTAGAAAACCTGTAAAAGAAATCAAATTGCAAGGAAAACACTCGGATAACGCTTAATAGCAAACATAAATGCTCACTAGAAAACGTTAAAACCGAGTAATATCACTCATGGCTTTTGACCCTTTTTTATCCATACTATTTTTTTCTGGGATTTACCCTTTTCATTTCATTGTCATATAATTTTCTTAATCTTCACTAGCCATAGTTCTTTTTCATACCATTGTTCCCCCAAACTTTCTACTAGCATATTCTGTTTCTTTTTCCATTCCTTTCCTAAGGTTCTTACTCTACCTTTCCTTTTACCAGCTACCAATACCCTTTCATTCATTTCCACCCAAACCAACATCCAAAACTGAATCCCACCTAATCCTATCTAGTCCAAAAGGCGTGAACTTAAACTACATGAGACCCTATTCATGTCAGTTCGAACGTAACATGTTCTACCAAGCTCATTCCATAAAAGAACTTCCACTCAGTAGTAAATTCATGGCTTGAAAGAAGGTAAGGTTCAAGGGTGGGGATTCTACTTGTGTTAACAAGAGTGGTAAAAGGTAGAAGATAACCCAAATATGTATATACTATCCATGAGTTCATATTCAGCACACAAACATGATAATTATACATTCAAATTCAAGTTCTAATAGATAGGAGCAAACTTCAAATCACAACATGCTTTAGGGAATAAATGATCATGCAAGTTCACATTCCAATCAAGGTGCAATTTTACTTCATACAAGTTCAAGATGCATTAGACAACTAATAACTAGGGCACTTACATTTTCTGAGAAAACAACATGTTTATAAGGTTATCATCTTCTTAGTTCCCTATGAAAATGCAAATGAACAACCTATGAATCTAACATCCTAGATGAAACTATATGAACACTCTGTTTTTGAAGGATAATTTCCGAACTTTTTTCTAATTTTTATGGTTTTTACATGCTATAGATGCTATGTAAATGCTATGCAAAGGTGGAGACAAAGGAACAAACAGAAAAACTTCATTAGTGATAATCCCTTGATTCCTGCCCCAAACTCGAATTACATAGTCTCATTGTAAACCGAATTCGGAAATGGACCCAGGGGTTGGACAGATAGCGAAAAGCAAAAAATACTTAAAGCACAAACAACATTCAGAAGCATCAAACATAAATAGCAAACATAAATCAATGCACATTAGGAAGATAATACAATGAAGGTTGGGATGGGGATGGAACTCAAAAAGGGATGAAGAATTCAGAAGATAGATATTCATTCATCGTTTCTGCAGTGTATCCCTCGTTAGCACATGGTCTTTCTTGTTGTTGTAGTTGTTGTTGTTACTGCTGAATTTCTTGTTGTTGTTGAAGTTCTTGTGGTTGTTGAGGTAGTTAAATGGTGTGTTGGCTGACGGATCCACGGTTCTGTCTTTCAGAGTGGTGTCTCTTCCTCCTATACATTGTTTCAGGTTCTACAGAGGAGTGACGGTGAGGTTGCTCAACTCGTGGTTGCCTTGGACTTAGGGTGATGGATTGACTTCTCTAAGGTTCTAGGGGACCTTTGCTTCTTTGAGGTGGTGGCCTTGTTTAGCTTCATGGTAAGCTTTTTAATATGGGTTTTCATCTCTTTGAACTTCCTACTGAAGTATATGTCTTAATACTTGTTCCATTTCTGGAGCTTCCCGATGTTCTTGTGAGCGATTACTAAGCTCTTCCCCTGATTGGTAGTTGGTGCTTCTTCAAAGTGATATCATTCAGGTTCATTTAGCTCTTGATCATTTGGAATATCCATCCTCTCAGGTATTTCTTCATCAGCTACTTCTACTGCTTTCCTATTCTCAGAGTATAGCAGAACATCAACGCTTGGTTGGAAATCAATATTATCCCCTCTTCTGATTGTGGTGACTTGGACGTTTGGAAGTGATAAGAGTGCCTCTCCCAAGCGTGGATTAATAAACCTATACTTCTGCTCATGAGTTGGTCCCTCAAACAAATGAGCGTTCTTCAAATAAGTTGGGTCAATCCACCTTGTTGGGTGACCTTTACCTTCTAGAGGAACATTGCAGGTCCTCAGAANCCCCCCCCCCATTGTCAAAGTCCCACAACTTCCCTTCTTATAGAGTGCTTTAGCCCACTCTCTATACCACATTAACTGGTTGATTAAAACACGAGATAGGCTAGAGTTAGCTTTATCTCCTTCCATCAGACGACCGTTGGATGTGTAGTCTAGTGTAGGATTCAAAGCTAAATCAATCATCCCCATCTCCCCATCAATAACGTACCCTGTTACTTCCCTTGCAAATAGGGTATTTGCAATAGTCTTATGGAAGTAATGCAGGACTGGGCTCCTTATCCCCATACACTTTTACTTTCCTGGGTTATAAGTGCCAACTCCTATTATTCCCCATAATGCAGAAAGCTCCTCCTTGACGAACTCTGGAAGCTCATCAATGTTCCCATCAGACAGGAACCCATGAAGGCTGTTCAACTCTCCCACATAAAGCTCATAGTTCTGGCCTTGCACCAAAAACATGATGTACCCCTTCATATCTTCATCATCGCAATATAACTATACGGTGGCTAGCAAGTGGCAGGTTTCTTCCTTGTACCTATCACAGTAATTGGTCATGAGCTTCTCAAGACTTTCTGCCTTGAAAAGATGGGATATGTATTTATCGATTCCGAGGGCTCCCATGGTTGGTTTATGTGGGAACCGAGTTCCCTTAGCGCCTCTTGAAAGAAGTGCTTCGAGGTCGAGTGACTCAGAGCTTTCTTCAATCGCCATTTGAGAAGTTCCCTCATTTACCACTGAATTCAAGAACTGAGCGTAGTAGTCTTGAGGTTTGACATTCATTTCTTCACCCTCTTCATAATTTGGGTGATCACTACTATTTCCTTCTTCCATCTCAACTTCTTTCCCTTTCCTTATATATGAGCGTCTTCAAGAGTATTCCGCATTTGTCCTAGCGTGGCACGCTCTTCCCTTTCTCTTTCTCTTTCTCTTTCTCTTTCTCTTTCTCTTTCTCTTTCTCGATCCATGTTTCCGATTTGAAGAGCATGTTGCTCCCGAATTTCCATTTCATATCTTGTTCGTTTCAACCTTTTCGGCTATTTCATGCCCCTAAATCTGCCTTCTCGTAAGTATTGGGCCATTTGGTGAGAATTCTGGAGAAATTTCAGAATCATCTTCTCTGGCTCTGAAGGATGATCGTTCTCTGCGAAGCCTTCTTAGTATCCTTTCTCTTGATGGTTGAGACATCTTGATCCTAAAAAAGATAGCATACAATTTTAAGGTATGTGAGTAACTTCCCAAATGCGAAATGAGTTCAGCAAGCTTCTAGTATACAATTACGAAAAACGAATTGTGGAGCTCGAGGTGTAAGTTTCTTAAGCTAAAACCAAGTTCAATTCATGTTTCCAACACTACCTTAACACCTAATTCGAAACAATTTTCAAGAGCCAAGACCGATGTGTTTCAAGAAACGATTTTTTGATAAAACANAACTTCATTATTTTTTTGACGTTTCCCTTTTAATTTCTTTTTACTTAGCGAAATTTCTACTAAAAATAAGATTTCCTTTGGTACTTTATTCTATAACTCTTAAATAGTGTCATCTAATCTTCTGCAATTTTTTTATTTTCTTCGAAACCCGTAATCAGAGAAACTTCTTCACCTTCGGCGAAGCTAGAAGTGGAATTCGATGGAGTTGTAGTCGCGATTTCGACGGAGATATAAAAGAGACTTACGGAAGTGGAAAGTTAATCGATCAAATCGTATTCTTGAGAATCATAGGTAAAAAAATGTTGGAGAAGGCATGGGTCCATCTTCACAAGTATGAATAAATTAAACTTAGTTTGTGTTTTATTTGTAGTATAACACCTTTTTCCTTTTTTCCCATGTAGAGCTGATCCTTCCTACGAGAGAGGTGCTTGGAAGTTTGTCAATTGTGTTGATGCATCGACTGGTGACATAGATGTCATAGTCTGCCCCTGTATTGACTGTCGCAATGCCGATCGCCACTCAAGCAGTGAAGTTGTGTCTCATTTTGTAACTAGGGGAATGGATGGAAGTTACAAATTGCAAAATTTTTGGTACTATCATGGAGAAACAGATAATGAGGCTAAAGTGGTAAGCAAAGACAGCAACTATAATGATGAAATTATTGGGTTGTATAAAGCAGCTGTGAGGTTTGATGAAGAATTAGCTAATAACAATAACATAGGTGAGACGGCAGAGACAGAAGATAATAAAGAAGACGAGTTCCTAGCAAAGATGGAAGATGCTGAAACACCTTTGTATCCAAGTTTCGCAAAACATAGTAAACTTTCTACCATTGTCTCGTTGTTTAGACTGAAGACACATAATGGATGGTCTGATAAGAGCTTCAGTGACCTGCTGAATACATTGTCTGATATGTTACCGGAAGATAGTGTCCTTTACACATCACTTTATGATGTGAAAAAGTTTCTGAAAACGTTTGACATGGGATATCAGAAGATTCATGCATGCATAAATGATTGTTGTTTATTCAGAAATCAGTACAAGAAGCTTGACAATTGTCCAAAATGCAAGGCTTCTAGATGGAAGATTAATAAGCATACTGGTGAGATTAAGAAGACAGTTCCACAAAAAGTGTTGAGGTATTTTCCCATTATCCCAAGGTTAAAACGAATGTTTAGGTGTGAAGAGATGGCAGAGAATATAAGATGGCATTTTAATAATAAAAACATAGATGGAATGCTTCGTCACCTAGTTGATTCTGTCATATGGGGTCAGATGAATGCCAAATACCCATCATTTGCAGCTGAAGAAAGGAACATACGTCTAGGACTTTCAACAGATGGTTTTAATCCGTTTAACATGAACTCAACTAAATACAGTTGTTGGCCTGTTCTGTTGGTTAACTACAACCTCCCTCCAAATCTATGTATGTAGAAAGACAATATAATGCTCACACTACTTATTCCTGGACCAACGCAACATGGTAATAGCATTGATGTTTATCTAGAACCACTTATAGATAATTTAGTCCACCTATGGGATAATGGACAACTAACTTATCATGCATACACCAGAACAACATTCACTCTTAAGGACATGCTTCTTTGGACTATTAATGATTTCCCAGCATATGGAAATCTGGCAGGCTACAAACTAAAGGGTAAAACGGGTTGTCCTATATGTGGGAAACACACTGATAGTTTTCGGTTTAAGTTCTGTAGAAAGCATGTCTACATGTGTCATAGAAAGGGTTTACCACCACCACATAGTTATCAAACTAAGAAGGCATGGTTTAATGGAAAAAATGAACATGGGAGAAAAGGTAGAATATTATCTGGCTATGATATCTCACATAATCTTAGAAGGTTCAAAATTTTTTTGGTAATTTAAAAAAGTATGTCAGGAAGAAGAGACGAGATGATTGTGCTAGATCATAATCTGAATTTGAGAATGAATCTAGTGAGTCTGACGAAGAAGAGGAATAGTTAGATGAGGAGGAATTGTCAATATGGAAGAAGTTGTCAATATTTTTTAGACTTTCATATTGGAAAGAAATCCCAGTACGACATAATTTGGATGTAATGCATGTTGAGCATGTTGAGAAAAATGTTGCTTCGAGTATTGTTGCGACAATATTACATTGTGGGAATGGTCTTAATGCCCGCAAAGATATGCAAATGCTAGGTATTAGAAAATATTTACACCTAAGACTGAAGGGAAAAGAACCTACCTGCCACCAGCACCTTGGTCTTTGTCTAAAGCAGAAAAGAAAATATTTTGCAAAACGCTTTTCGACTTTAAGGGACCAGATGGTTATTGTTCAAACATCTCTAGAGGTGTCTCAGTAGCTGACTGTAAGATATCACATCTCAAGTCACATGATTATCATGTCTTAATGCAGCAACTACTTCTAGTAGCANTACTTCCAGTAGCACTTAGAGGTTTATTACCTAAAGGGCCTAGATTAGCTATTGTACGTCTATGCTCTTTTTCAACCAGTTGTGTCAACGAGTTATTGACATGGAGTAGATTTCAATCATGGGAACTGAAATTGTAGAAACTCTTTGCATGTTTGAAAGATATTTTCCTCCTAGCTTCTTTGATAAAATGGTGCATTTGACTGTTCATTTAGGAAGGGAAGCAAGACTTTGTGGACCAGTCCATTTCAGATGGATGTAACTATTTGAAAGGTACATGAAAGTTTTGAAAGACTACGTGCGTAATACTTCAAGACCAGAGGGTTGTATTGCAAAGTCGTATCTTGGTGATGAATATGTACTGTTCTGCAATGAGTTCTTGAAAAAGAGTACTAATGTAAAAGAAAAAGAAGACAGAAATACTGAGTATGACAACAGCTTAATTCTAGAGGGTCTTCCAATATCAGCAGCCACTTCTATTATTCTTAATGAAACAAAGTTGAAAACAGCTCACCTTGCGGTAATTCAAAATACAGATGTTGTGGATTCTTATGTGGAGTAAGTTTTGGTATGTTGTTATGTTGTTATGAAAGGACCTTCAAGGACTTATAATGATGAAGATGTTCAAGAATTTCATATTACAGTGGTTGTTGATATGAATATTGATTTAGATGAATCTAACACTGCCCGTACAGATT
>OVBE01017308.1:0-10495 GCA_900406425.1 Iberis pinnata | reverse complement strand
GTATGTTAAGCATCTAGGTAGATCAAGGAGGATCACTAATCAATTACCCCCATCCTTCGGAACTGTTTTTCTTTGATTGCAATTTAATATCATCTTCTCTTATGTTATTAGTTTACTTGCTGTTTACTCTTTAGTTTTTGTTGATGCATGATAGTTCTTATGTTCTGTTTTGTTTCCATTTTGTTCTATTTGTTTAGGATTGTTAGTTAACCTTTTTTTTAATTACTTGGCTTGAATTAGTAGATATGATCATATCTAGAGTGGTTAATGACTTCACCTGATTGGGTTGACAACCTATTAAACTCCAATGACATGATAGTATAATAGGAATTGAACGTAAAAATCCTACTGCCGGAGATAAAGCTACAATTAGCCAAGAGGAAAGTCGGAGCATTCTGGGCCGATCAATTGTCAAAGGAGACTCGTAATTCCAGTAACTTCGATGCAATCAGTGTTAAATCACTAAAAGTTGTCCTATTTTAAGCATGGGACATTGCACCATATGAAAATTTACAGGCACTACGTATACTAGATAAAAATGTGGAGAAACATTAGATATTAAATTGTTTCAACATACACCTTGTTTAACTCATGGGATACACATTATTTTGTGAGCCAAGAGGTGATCAGAAAAGTAATATTGAATAAGGAACAAAGGAAATATTTTTGGATAGTGAAAGATATCGTTGGACGATGTTATGTGCTTACTAGGATCGGTATGAGGTTTTCTAATAAATATTGGAAATGGGGATACGTTAGATGATGTAATCATTATTTGGCTCAAGAAGCACGATGTGATCTTGGATATGGATTAGTTGCATGAAATATGAAAACCTTGAGCTTTCATCTTCGCAAGCCCATTTTGAGAGGGATAAAGAACTCTTATAGTTCCAAGGATTCCAACAAATGACTGGCTTAGTTGTCTCACCAATCCAAGTTGTACTGATGTCGGCGAAAGGATATGAAGCCTATTTGGAAACAATAATTTTACCATATGTGGGTGAGGAAGCCAATATAAAGATATTATAGTGGTGAACAAGTTAAGAGATGTATTCCATGTCTTGACAGATATCGAATGGCGCTAGCCAAAATGGTTGAATTAAAGAATCAATTACAAGAACTATTAGATAAAAGGTTCATCACGTTGAGTAGTTCACCATATTGAGTGTCAGTTTTGTTAATTATATAAGAAAAATGAATGAAGTTTTAGGGCCTGCATGAACTATGAGGGGTTGAATTGGATCACAGTGAAAAACTTGTACCTATTCTTCCAGATAGATAAATTGTTGGATTAACTGAAATGAACCACTTTATTCTGAAAGATATTTTTTCGTCTTTTAATATGATCAAATTCTGATAGAACTATCGGAGTGTAGAAATGATTTACGAGTTCATGGTCATGCTATTTGGCTTATCCAATGCTTTTGTAGTATTTATAAAGATGATTACTCAGATATTATAGGATTGTTTAAATGATTTCATAGTCAAAGCATAAGTTTCTATTTAAATTATTAAGAAAGACATCAAGTTTACTTCGGCCACATGGTCTCGGCCCAAAGTATATATGTGGACCCGCAAAAAAAGTATGTTAAGGACTAGCTTTGATTGAAGAATACCACCAAAATAAGAAGTTATTTCGTCTCTAACATGCTTATACTTCATGCATATTTGGCTATGATGGATTGGGTTGGTAACAAATATGACCACTCGTCTACGGGGTGCACCTAGACCCAAAAACATCAAATTTGGACTTACGTCCCTTAGTTATTTATATATATATATATATAAATCTTCGGCCACACATATTGTAAGATGTCTTTATTAGTCTAGTCCTAACACTTTTTTCATTGTTAACCATGTATAGAGTTTGACTCTCTCACTTGTTACATTATAATGTTAATTTAATTGATTATTTTTTTTCTATGACTCTGGTATCCGGAGCCCCAAAAGATTCCAACTAGGTCTAAAACGTCCGCAGTCGCCATGAATATCTAGGAGAACCGCCAAAATTCACCTCATGTTAATATTTAGTTGATTTTTTAATATATTCCACCGAAATTCACCTCATGTTAATATTTAATTGATTTTTTAATATATACATATTAACAAGCCTATGTTTTTGTAAAACCTATGGTCTTGTTTATAGTTAGACTAGCTCTAGGTGAACTTTCTATACTTTAGCAAACATATCTCATCTCATGGTCACGGATAATACATTCGTTAATATATGGGGCATGTGCACCCAACTAAAATAAAAAATTTTACCTATTAATTAATATATTTTGTTTAGAAAATAATTATGCACACATTCTTTTTATTTTTTAAAATTTTTTCTAACTTCTTTTGTTTATGGTAAATCAAATAACTCTATAATTCAAACTGAAATTTATAAAACCATTCTTTTGATAGTAACTTGGATATATGCTTTAGTTTTATTTTTAAAAAATATTGTTCAATACGTTTAAATTTAAACCGTTATTGATTTACACAGTTGATACAAAATGAATATATCTTCTAAATTTTAGCTAATTGGTATATATTCACACACAATAAATCTGGAATGCACCTTAGTATTTTTAAAAACTTCTTTGATATTTTAAAATGATATTAATTTTAAACATATCTAATAATTCTTCGTAATATGTTATGTAATGGATGACCATATTTTAGTTTTATATGTATTTATTTTGTTTTCATGCTGAATAATTATATTATTTATTATAATATATAAATTCAATTATTTAATTATATTAAAAATATATATATATATTATAAATATATATATATATATATGTAAATTAATTTGTGCACCCAACAAAATTTTGTTCTAGATCTGCATGGTGTACCAAAAAAGTAATAAAGAATGGCTCTTTCCTCTACCGAAGTAGAGTATAGATCAATGATGCTATCACTGCTTCAAGAACTCAGTGTCAAGCCTCCACCCACGCATGCTATCTAATGTGACAACATTGATGTTATGTACGTGTTGGATCTAGGATCGTCGATCCAAAGATTTGAGCTCGTGTTTGATAAAGGAAAATTACAAATTGTCAATGACGGGCGCGTCGACAGTATCGACGCGGTTAACTGTTTTTACAAAGGTTTTTAGAGCGTCGAAAGAGTATTAGGTCGTCGAAATAAGCTCTAACTTCTCTCTATCAATTTCTCTCTCTCAAAATCAACCCCCTTCCGCTTCGGGATGGTCTTATATTTATACCCGGCTCGTCATCATTGCGGATGGCTAGCTAGGTCTCCTGTTCATGCGGCGATATAGCTGATAGGGCACTGTACGCCGCACCTAGAGAGCTGTAGGTGCACTGTTGAGTCGGCTGGTCTGCGCGTGTCGACGCGCCAGCGAGGTGGGCTTCTACTTCTTCCTTCTGTTCGTGGGCTTGGTTTGACGGGCCTGGAGAGTTGAGCCGTATCCCACAATAAGTCCCCCCAAGTTCGTCGAGACCAGCGTAAGCGCAGTTCAATGGACACGATCTTCTTTTGGGCTCAATCTCGTCGGGTCGCTCTTCCAGTTTGCTTCGTCGTTATCTCTTGTTGGCGCGTCTGGACGAGCTGGAGCTCCTAACGGTCGGCGTTGAAATCAAGGATGGTTGGCTTCCCGGGGAAGTTTCCTCTGCCGGTCATCTGTTTCTTAGCTGGTTCGTCTGCCGGTTTTTCGCCTGTTTGTTGATTCGTCTCCCTATTAGTTTTGATCGGGACGCTTCGTCTCCCGGTCACTTCCCTATATATACCCCCTCGCTTCTTCATCGTCTTCACTTCGCAATTCTTGATCAAGGTATAATTTTGCTCCCCCTTCTCTCTACTTTCTCTCTCTAGCTTTTCTTAACACCTTCACGCAATGGGTTGTGATCTCATGAACTTGGACATCGGCAGTAGTACTAGTGCGTCCTAGGCGGCATCGTCGAACCGCCCTAATGAGTCTTCCGTGGGTGAGTTGATTTTTCTGACGGACCCCATGACGAGTACTTCGTCCGACGAGGTTTTGGTTACGCAACCAGCGAAAGACGCATCTGAACGTCGGGTCCCAATGACGAGCAAGACGAGTTCGCCTGTTGACCTAATGGATGCGATTCCATTAGCGACGAGGAAAGAATCGCGTGGTAACGCCGCGCAAGATGACCCGATGGATATGGTTTCTCTAAACGCGAGGACGAAAGTACTCGCTGAGAGGCGCGATGCGGCGAGGTCTCCTAAACTTAAGAAGAGGATCCCACCAAGTAGCAGTGCCACGCAAAGTGAGACATTGCCTACGTTCGAGTCATTCGTTCCTCGACCGGATGACGAGAGCGCGTCTTTTCTTCCTCTATCAGATATCGATGATATGACCGGTGTCAGGCCCTCGATCATGACCAAGGCGCGCCTGCGCAAGATGTCAATCAGTTGTGGTTTCATCGACCCCGAACCTCGTGTTTCGGGCTCCTGGTCCGAGGGAGAGACCATGGGATCCTCTGCAGGGTTATTTCGCTGTCTTCGAAGATTATTTCGCCTGCGCGCGCCTATGGTTCCCCATCCCCAAGTGTTCGTCTCCTATTGTGAGAAGCGTCGCATGAGCATCTCGCAGCATACGGTTGCGTCTATTCGTACCCTTGTGAGCATGTTGTTCCTCGCGGCTGAAGTCGGGGTCGACGTTTGTACTGCCTTTTTTACTGATGCGACGAAATTCTCGAAGGGCACGAGGATGGTGAACAAAGTCAACTGTCCGACGGGGATGTTCTACGTGTCGTGGAAGAACCAATATAAAGTCGTTGGGGGAGTGCCGAGGAAGATTTGGGATTGGCAGCGTCGGTGGTTCTTCGTGAAGGTCAACGACGCATCTGTGCCGCCTTGCGCCTACAACTATTCTATGAGATGGAATATGCGCGTTGGTAGAGACTCGCGTCGCCTTTCGCATTTTCCCTGGTTCGCACTAACACACTTGTCTCTTGATTGCAGATCGTCCGTTGCCCTTCAAGAAGTATTCTCCTGGGTTCCTCGACAATATCAAAAAGATTCAGAATCAAGGATTGACTTTGTGGAAGGACATCACTCGCGAAGGAATTACTCGGCGTCGACCTATTTTTGCTAAAGGTACGTCGCGTTAGTGTTTCGTCAAAACCTGTTACTTGTGTCTTTACTGAATTTCTGTTTCCCGCCTTTAGTTGATTGGGATCGCTGTCCGGTGCTCAAACCAAGACCAATGTCGACGTCGTTCATCGAGGAGTTGAGGGCTGCAGCCTTGAAGAAACAAGCTGAAGCTGCGGCTAAGTTGCTGAAAACGGTGGTGGTTACGGAGGTGGCCGAAAAATCCGAGAGCGTGAGTGAGAAGGTCGCAGACGATGGAGTTGGGAGAAGCAATGTCGAGAAGAGAAGCTCGCAGAGGAAAATCCTTCTGAATTGGCTACTGCGACCATTCGTGCTGAAAAGGCCGCGGGAAAGAGGGTTCTCCAGGCTTCGCCGAAGAGGAAGAGAACTGCAGTGGAGGAGTTCAAGGCGCAGAAAAGGGCCTTCAATCCTACCTTGGTGATTAAGGAACCAACCGACGCTCCTCTGTTGACTGAGGTCCTGTCGGACTCGCTTTCCACTACGAACGTCGTGGTGAACCCTGTTGCGAACAATGAGGTCACTGTCATCAAGCATCGAACCAAAGAACGTTCGATTGTTCAAGCTGATCAACGCGGCAGTCAGAAGTGTGGGGATGAGTCGGAGGAGCCTGATTTTGAAAGCGATCGCGACGTTTCGGACCGAGTGGGATCGCAGTTTTTGGAGGACGCAGATAGGTTCCCTTTCAGCTTCCACTATGACGACGTGCTCAAGCTGCATGAGGATCCCATTGCTTGTGGAGAGCTCGTCGGCCAATTGATCTCCTCCGCTACTCCTGACCCGTCGGTTACGCAGGACGTTCTAGCGAGATTTTCGATGAGTTTTCCGTGTCATATATCAGAGTAAGTTTTCTCGTAAGGATTGCGTATTGACGGCCCTTTCTTACTTGCTATCGTTTGCATAGACTGGTCAGATGGCAAACCACGTGTTCAGGTGGTTCAGGGCGAAGATGAAGGTCGCCCGCGAGGCTGCCATAGCCAATCGCGACAATGTGGACAAGTACATTCGGTTGTATCGGGGAGAGAAAGATGCTGCAAAAAACCTGGTCGAGGTGGGAAAGACCCTAGAAAAACAAGCATCCGACGCGCTGGCAATGGTCGAGCGAGCAAATGCGATAACGAAGGTTGCCGAGGCGGAATGTGACGCTTTAATATTTGAGCGAAACGGCTTCGATGTGCGTAATGAGGGTCTGGAGCGCAAGGTGAAGAGACTTGTGGAGGAAAACCAAGTGCTTGCCACTCACTTCAATGACGCGAACAAGGAGAGGTCGCGCGTGATCGAGAAGCATGAATCTATGGTCAAGGAGGCTCTTGCGAAGGCTGAGGGAAACTGGGTCACGTCTGTCGATGCTCAGTTAGAGAAGATCCGGAAGCATTTCGATGGAATGCGTGAAGCTCGTCCATTGGACGAGGCAATCGCCTGCTATACGAAGACCGACGATCTTTTCGGTATGGTGGTCGCATTTGGCGGTGTCATCCCTGACATCCTTCACGAATCTCTCGCGGATCAGCTTGAAGAGAAGAAGAGAGCTCGAGATTTGGTCGAGGTGTGTGAGCTCGCGGCTGAAGACCTCGTTTGTCCTATAAGGCCACTAGAAGTCGTTATGCGGGTGGTGGATGATCAAGGCTCGTTGACTCAGCCTGCTGGGGCGGACGATGAGGTTGCAAAAGATGAAGATGTGGAGGATGGCGCGGCATAGGGATGTTTTTACTTTGTTCTTTTCTTTTTCTTCTTTTTTGGTGTTGTTGTTTCGTTTTTCTGGCCGCATCCGCGGTCTTGTAAATACCATATTATTAATGTAAGCGCACTTTGATTTAGAGTTTTGTTTAACTTTTGTTGTGAATAGCTATTCCTTTCGAGTTTGTACGAGGCTGTGACGTCCTCCTTTTCTGGTGCGAAGCTGCGTTAGCCTCGGCTTGCCCATTTGTTCTGGTTTGACGACGATCTGGCAAGTCTGGGCTCGGCTTATTGGATGATCGTTGCTCGCTGGAACATGCGAGGTTTTGGCTCGGCTTTTCAGATGCAAGTGTTATTGCGTAATTTTTCCTTATTCCCAAAGTGATCGTTTAGCTAGAACGTCACTGCGAGCGTGTTGCTCGGCTTTTTTATTTTTGACGAGGGTTACCTCGGCGAGCCTGGACTCGGCTTTCGATTTTATTTTACGAGGGTTACCTCAGCGAGATCGGACTCGGCTTGTGGTTTTGTTTTGCGAGGGTTACCTCGGCGAGTTTGGGCTTGACTTTTGTTTGCGCGTAGTCTGAAATGACACGAAGTTTGATATAAACGAAGGGTAATAAAGGCGTCTATTCCCCCCCCCAAAAAAAAAAAAAAAGATTTTTATTATTTTTTTTGTTATAGCTGGACCCTTATCTTGGGTTTCCTACGTACCCATTATAGAGGGATCAAGCCATTCGTAGTTCAAGGCGCGACCATACCTGAGTTTGTAGTGGTAGAGTTTGAGGTGGTGCGCGTTCCAGGAGCGCGGCTGCATTGCTCCGTGTAGGTCGGCTAGTTGGTAGACGCCTGGTTTGATTACTTTCGTCACTTGGTAAGGGCCTTTCCACCTGATGACAAGCTTGCCGGCTCGGTATTCCTTCGTGTTGTCGAATACGTGGCGAAAAACCAGATCCCCTTCGCTGAAACGCCGTACGTTAACGTGCTTGTTGTAATATCTCGCCGCGGCTTATTGGTAGTTCTTGATGCGCAGTAGTGCTTTATCTCTATTTTCCTTTGCTTCGTCTAGACGATCGTGCAGCATTGTGTCGTTTGCTTCACCGTGCCCGAGCAGCTTTAGTCTTCTGAGGCTGTACACGTTAACTTCGGAAGGAACCATAGCCTCGACGCCTTGAGCCAAGGACAATGGGGTTTGATTCGTCGCCCTTTTCAGTGTTGTTCGGTGAGACCAAAAGACTCCTTCCAGCTCGTCGGCCCATAGGCCCTTTTTCTTTTCTAGTCACTTCTTCAAACCATCGATGATGGTCTTGTTGGTTGCTTCGGCTTGTCCGTTCCCTTGTGGGTATCGGGGCATCGAGTGGCTGAGGCGGATTCTCCATTTCGAGCAGAAATCTTCGAATTGATGCAAGCAGAACTGCGACCTGTTGTCAGTGATGATCTCGTAAGGGAGACCATGCCTGCAAATGATGTACTTCCAGACGAAGTTTTGTACCTAGGTATCGTGTACCTCGGCGTGTGATTTGGCCTCCACCCACTTGGTAAAGTAATCTGTCATGACGAGGAGGTATTTTCGACCGCGGGTTGAAGGCATCGGTCCGACGATATCCATTGCCTATCGCATGAAGGGGTATGGCGATGCCGAGCTACGCAAGAGTTCAGTAGGCTGGTGGATATTTGGTGCGTGACATTGACATTTTTCGCACTTCAAGGCGTACTTGTGGCAATCAGCGATTATAGCGGGCCAGAAATGTCTGTGTTTTTTGATCTTCAGTGCTAGGGCGCGTCCGTTGGAATGATTACCTCCTGCCCCGTCATACGTTTCGCTGATAATTCGTTCGGTCTCGTTGGGGCCAGGACAGGTGAGCAGGATTCCCGTTGAGTCGCGCCATAGCAGGTGCCCGTCCATTAATATATAGTGGGCTGCTTTTGCCTTTAGTCATCTCGACACCCATTTATCCTCTGGCGTGGTGCCGTCGGCTATGTACAACTTGATTTCGTCGCGCCAATCGGTGAGTGGAGCCTCGTGGTCGGCTCCGAATTCAACGTCATCTTCTGTGATGTCTTGATCATCGATGAAATGGATGAAGTCTGGGCTTATGCTCGGATTTGTTATCTCTTCTACTGGTATGGTGCGGCGTAGGTGGGAGTCGCTTGCCGAGGCTATTGTCGTGAGTGCGTCGGCGATTTTGTTCTCGCTTCTTGGGATTTTGACGATTTCGAAATACTGCAATTCCCTTGCTAGGTGCTGGATGACGCGCAAATATGCGTCCATTCTTTCACTTTTCGCCTCGTAGTCTCCCGAGAATTGGCTGGCGACGAGTTGCGAGTCGCAGAATGCTCGTATCTGCGTCGCTCCAATTCCTTTGGCTAGTTTTAGTCCTGCTATAATCGCCTCGTATTCTGCTTCATTGTTGGACGCGTTGAAGCCTAGACGAAAGGATTGCTCTAAAATTTCGCCCTCCGGGGATTCTAACCGTATTCCCACTCCCGATCCTCCTGAACTAGAGGATCCGTCGACGTGCAATGTCCAAATCTGGGGGACTTCTGCGCCTTCGATTAGTTCAGGTGGTAGCTCGGTGATGAAGTCAGCTAACACTTGGCATTTCGCGCTCGTCCGCCCTCGGAAGTCAATATCGTACTCACTCCGTTCGACGGCCCACTTCGCCATTCGCCCCGATTGACTTGGCTGTGAAGGATAGCGCGCAGGGGTTGGGCTGTCAAGACTGCAACGGTGTGCGACTGGAAGTAGGGTCGGAGTTTTCGTGCCGCGATGACAATGGCGTATGCGAGCTTCTCTAAGGTTGGATAGCGGATTTTCGCGCCGTCCAGCGTTTTGCTGGTGTAGAATATTGGTCGCTGTTTGCCGCGGTCTTCTTTTACGAGCACGCCGCTGACCGCTGTCCTGGAGACTGAGATGTAAAGGTAGAGCGTCTCTCCGTCTTCAGGTTTGGCTAATATGGGCGGCGTGGACAGATACTCTTTCAGCTCCTTGAATGCTTGTTCACACTTGTCATCCCAGTCGAACCTTTTGTTACCGCGCAACAGTTGGTAGAACGGAAGACATCTGTCCGTCGATCTTGAGATGAACCTGTTAAGCACCGCGACGCGACTAGTGAGGCATTGCACTTCTCTCGTGTTTTTTGGCGAGGGAAAGTCGACCAGCGCCCTTATTTTCTTTGTGTTTGCCTTTATCCCTCTTTGTGTGACGATGTACCCGAGGAATTCGCCTGAAGTGACGCCGAATGTGCATTTGGTCGGGTTGAGCTTCATCTCGTACTTGTTCAGTTTGGCAAAGCAGGAGCGTAGGTGCGCTATGTGGTCTGTTTTCGACATAGATTTGACGAGCATATCGTCGATGTAGACTTCCATCGACGTTCCCAACAAGTCGGCAAACATACGATTTACTAGCCTCTGGTACGACACGCCGGCATTCTTCAGTCTGAATGGCATGATGCAGTAGTAGTACATTCCTCTATCGGTTATGAATGCTGTTTTTTCTTAGTCGTCGAGATGCATCGCTATTTGGTTGTACCCTGAGAATGCGTCCATGAATGAGAGTAGTTCGTTTCCCGCCGTCGCTTCGAAAAAACGATCTATGTGCGGCAGGGGGTAGCTATCTTTTGGACAGGCTTTATTAAGGTCGGTGAAATCGATGCAGACTCGCCACTTTCCGTTTTTTTTCTTTACTACTACCGGGTTGGCTAACCACTCTGGGTACTTGACTTCCGTG
>OVBE01017305.1:0-10496 GCA_900406425.1 Iberis pinnata | reverse complement strand
TCACTGCTTAGTACTTTCCCATTATGGATTGATAAAAACCCGTCCATACTACAACGACGGTTTGATTGATAACCCCGGGATATAAAAATCCCTACTATCAAACATCGATTTCGAGTATGTTTCCTCGAATTACGTTTTCGGATGTAAAAGAATTATCTTGCTTCGTTAAAACCTTAGTGATAGGAAAACCCGGTAGACAAAACCTTCTCGACAAAAAGAAAAAAGAGTACATAGATAATCGTTTAGCTATTTTCCGATTGCTATCCGGTTTGTCTGAAGAATATNGTGCGATTTGATGTTTGCACCGGTGGTTGTGAGGCATCGATTTTTTCGTTACCGTTTTTGACCCCAACAACAAAGTCCTATTCACTACTTCCTTTTGACCATCAGTTTGTGGGTGGCAAGTTATAGAAAATAACATTCTAGTGCCTAGCTTACCCCATAATGTATTCTAAAAATAGCTTAGAAACTTAGCATCTCAATCTGAAACTAGAGTATTAGGGATTCCATGTAGTATACCTACTTGGAAACATTCACAGCATCATCAGTTTTGTGACAACCAATAAAATGAGTCATCTTTGAAAATCTATCAACAACCATAAATATTGAATCCTTACATGTCCTTATTCTTGGTAAACCAACAAAAAATTCCATAAATATTTCATTCCAAGGATGGGTAGGAATATGTAAAGGAGTATACAAACCGTGTGGCTGGACTTCAGGTTTGGATTGCTTATAATATATGAATCTGCTGCAAAATCTTTCCACATCTTTTCTCATATGAGGTAAGAAGAAGTGTTCCTGAAAAGTGTTAAGAGTTTTGGCTACACCAAAGTGACCCATTAGTCCTCCACCATGTGCTTTCCTAGTAAACAACTACCTCAAAGAACAGTTAAGAATACATAGCTTATTTTCATTGAATAGGAACCCATGTATATAAAAATTACCATAAGCAAACTTCTCAGATTCCTTAAACACATCTTGAAAATTAGGATCATTAGCATATAAATCTTTAATATGTTCAAATCCTAACAATCTAGCATCAAGAGAAGAGAGTAGAGTATACCTCCTGGACAATGCATCAACATCTACATTGTCTTTACCTTTCTTGTATTTGATGACATAGAAAAATGATTCAATGAACTCAAGCCACCTAGAATTTCTCTTGTTAAGCTCATGTTGTCCTTATAAATACTTGAGAAATTCATGATCAGTGTGGATCACAAATTCTTTAGGCCACAAATAATGTTGCAAAGTTTCTAATGCTCTAACTAGTGCATACAACTCCTTGTCATATGTTGGATAATTAAGAATTGATCCTCCAAGTTTCTCACTGAAATAGGCTATAGGCTTTTTATCTTGCATCAACACAGCTCCAATTCATATACCTGAGGTATCACACTCAATCCGAAAGGTTTTTTTAAAAAATCAGACAATATCAATAAAGATGCATTAGTAAGTTTATCCTTTAAAGTCTAAAATGCATCCTCTTGAGCTGGCCCCCATTTGAATCTCACATTCTTCTTGATAATTTCGGTTAAAGGGGCTGTCATAGTGCTAAAATCCTTGAAAAATCTCATGTACAATCCAACTAACCCATGGAAGTTTCTTACATCACCTACAGATTTTGGAGTTGGCCAGTCTTCGATAGCTTTCACTTTTTCCTCATCTACTTGCACTCCATTTTCTCCTACAATGAAACCTAAAAACACCACATTATCTGTTCCAAATGTTAATTTCTTAAAATTAACATAGAGTTTCTCTTTTTTTTATAACCTATAAAACATATTTAATGTGACTAACATGCTCTCATAAGTTCTTAAAAATCTGAATATCATCAAAGTAAACTACTACAGACATTCCTATAAACGCCCTAAGAACATGATTCATCAATCTCATAAAAGTACTAGGAGCATTAGTAAGACAAAATGGCACAACCATCCATTCATATAACCCATGTTTTGTCTTAAAGGCTATCTTCCATTCATCCCCTTCCTTCATTATGATTTGGTGGTATCCACTCTTGAGATCTATCTTTGAAAATTTAGTGGATCCATGAAGCTCATCCAGCATGTCATCCAATCTAGAAATATGGTGCACGTACTTAACAATTATATTGTTGATAACCCTATAATCAACACACATTCTTCATGTCCCATCCTTTTTAGGTACCAACAAAACTGGTACAACACAAGGACTCATGCTGTCATGAATATGGCCATTCTTCATTAGCTCATCGACCTGTTTTTGCAATTTCTGAGTTTACAAAGGGTTTATCCTATAAGCTGCAATATTGGATAAAGTAAATCTAGAAATAAACTCTATTTGATGCTTTATCTTCTGGATATACATCACTAAAGTTCTGCAAAAGATCTTTGAGTTCAATTGGCAAAGTCTGTGGAGGGTTAATCAAATTAGTCAAAGTCTGTTTGTAAACAAACATAAGCATATGTTGATTGAAATGTATAGATTTCTTTACCTCACTAGCCTTAAGAAAGAAATTAGATGGTTTTGAAACCTGTTCAACTTGTTCTTTTTGTTGCTTAAGTTGTAATTCATCTTTACATACCTCTTGTGGAGACGAAGAAGTAGAGTGATCTTCTTTCCATTTAGATCAAATGTATGCTTGTTGGTATATCTATCATGAATAACCTGCCTATTTGATTGCCATGGTCTTCCTAATAGAATGAGACCAGCCTCCATAGGTAAGACATCACACAGAATGGTGTCTTCATACTTTTCTATCTTCAAAGGTACAAACACTTGATTTTTGACTTGTATTTCTCCATTCTTATTCAACCAGTGCAGCTTGTATGGCTTGGGATGTTTAGTGATCTTCAAACCCAACTTATGTACTATTGTAGTACTAGCTACATTAGTGCAATTCCCACCATCAATAATAAGACTACACAACTTGTTGTGTACCATACACCTAGTATGAAACAAATTCTCTCTTTGTTCTTGTTATTCTTTCTTATCTTATAGGTTTAGAGTTCTTCTTGTAACACGTAAATTTCCAGCAGGTGGTTCTTCTTCAAATTGATCAGAAGATGACTTAAACTCTTGAGTTTCTTCTCCAGATTCATACTCACCATTTTCCAGCAGCACCATAACCTTCTTGTTAGTGCATGCATAGGCATAATGACATATTCCATGATATTTGTAGCACTTGATATCTTTAGATCTAGTAGCATTAGCTACTGTCTTTCCTTTATCTCTAGCAACAGTCGGATTGAATTTTCCTTCTATCTTGGTAATATTACTAGGTTGAACTGATTTGTTGTAGACAGATTTACTATCTCCTGAATATCTTGGTTTAAAGTTTCTAGCCACATAGCTTGATTTTGTAGAAGTTCTCCTTTTGATTTGTTGTTCAATAAGTACATCCTTATGCATTGCTTCTTCTAAGTCTTCAAAATGTTGCAGATCCAATTGGTCTTTGATATCTATGTTCAATCCTCCAATGAACCTGGATATACTAGCCTCATGACCTTCCATTATATTAGCCATGATTAAAAGCTTCTCAAGCTCCTGGAAATACTCTTCAACCTTTCTGGTTCCTTGGACCAGCTTTCTTAGCCTTTGATGAAGTTCTCTTTCATGGTGGCTAGATACAAACCTTCTCCTCATTATGTTTTTTTCATTTCATTCCAAGTGGAGATTGGAAATTCACCAGCTGATCCCACCGGCTCAATGCATAGTCATAAAATTTAGTGGCTGCAACCTTTACTCTCTCAGCTTCGATGAAGTTGTGATAATTGAACACTAGCTCAATCTTGGTTTCCCATTCAAGATATGCATTAGGATCAGAATTTCCATAGAAAAATGAAATTTTTAGCTTTATTGTTTCAAGATTATTTCTAGGATGTCTAGCTTATCTAGCTCTCCTTCTGTTTCTATGAGTATGGTTTGAAGCACTACTCCTTTCTTCATAGTAATCATCTTCTCCATAATGTCTAGGATCTTCATGAAGGATGTTTTCATTACGATTCCTCACCTTTGGTCTTTTTGTTTAGATTGACTAGTTTCATAGCTAGGGGGTGACTTAGACTCCTTTCTAAAAGCATCAAACTGATCATGAAGTGTTTTATCCATGAGTTGCTTCATCTTAGAAGTTATGGTCTAAAAACATAGCTTATCCCTTTCAGAACACTCCTCTCCACCATCAGAAATTTTTCCTTGCAAAAGAAACAAAAAATGCTCAAATTAAACAGAACAAAAGAAACTACTCAAACAATTTTTTTAAAAACATATTATCCTTCAACAGCGAAACCGAACAAACGTGAGTATCAAGCAATGATATTCAGCACTATCCAAAGGGTGCAAAATTTAGATTGATTTTAATAAGCACATAATTCAAAAAGACAAGAATATGATTACTTCAATACTAAAGAGTTTACACTCCATTCAAGGAGTAAATGAGTAAATGAAAAAAATAAAATAATAACCTTAATTAAAAACTCTGCTAATTCAACATTAGAAGCAGAAAAAAGCATGAAAGATAGAGCCATAAGACAAATGAAGCGAGTCATCTTGGAAGCACATTCGAAACTCGTCTTTATGAAATCCCAAGTAAAGGGAAGAGACTGTAGTGTAAAGAGATACACTTATGTCGAAGAGAGTAACCTCTATTACCGAGTGAATATACGAGACTAAATCCATCACTTCTATAGCGACACCAAACGAACGAACTGAATGTTGGTTGATTGAAAGGGAAAACGGTTTCTTTCAACATTCCCCAATAGAAATATGAGTTTCCATAAATCCAAATTGAACTTCAGCATTGCAATCCATCCTACATCGACAAAAAAATAGAAACCAAAGCTAGCATATGGGACTAGGCCCTTAGCGTTAGATAGAACTAGATTAAAGCTAGTATAAATCTCAATACAAGGTAATATTAGGGTACCAAAGATGATACTTAATGAGAAAGTCATCTTCACCAAGTTAAAGTTACTCGGTCTTATATGTACAAAGCTAACAATTACTTCATAATTGAGTTCCCAACATAAATCCATATGTTCAAAACCAACTAACAAATGATTATCTTCCCAAAGAGAAATCAAAGGCATATAAAACTCAATGCAAGAGTAAGCATAAGACATAATTCTCAAGCACATCCAAAATATATATTTTTTAGATAACCATATAGGGTCAATAAGAAAATTCTTGAGGCTTGATACATTTAATCTATATAGGGCGTTATCAGATCTGCACAAGGCAGTAAAACAACTACACATGGTAGTAAAAGAGATGCATAAAAATGCAGGAAACAAAATCCTTAAAGGTTTACCCGAAAGAAAGTTGTTATGGAGCAAAGGATTGAGAAAATATAAACCACACTCAACCGTAGAAACTACACTTAGTCGTAACATTCGAACCTCCGATAACAATATCCATCCATAAAAGGCAGAAGCCTTGCAACAAATCAATAAGGAAGTAAGGACAATACTGTTGATCATCCATTTCAACCCAAATATTTGCCATTGTTGTAGAACGTGATACCACACGTCAACGAAAAGTATAATTAGTTGTGATCTTAGAAGGTACCAGTAGAATTTTCCACCAATTACAAAGCTCAAGAGTTTAAAGATTCCGATACTTACCCATGTACCATCGAGCGCCACAATATATAAGAAATTAGTAAGAACATCGTATATCTTCCGAGTCATGCCTAATGAAGTCATTACATAGAGAGGACTCCAAAATTGAATAGATAAGACGATGCTCGCCACACATGGCAAAAAACAGACACCATGAACATCCTCTAAAGAGGATTGAGAGATTAAGCTCGTTGAGAACACGAGATGGAAAGTGGCCAAACCACTAAAGGACAAGATCTGATGAAGAAGAGCACACTAGCCTTTAACCACCAGAGAACTAGCAGAGCTGGATGAAACTTTGCTAAGGACGTTCTTCGATTTAGATCTAGCGGCGGAGACCAGAGCGAGGTGGGTCATGGCGCGCAACCGAAAGAGTGAGAGAAATGTTCATCGGAAGGAATGTCTAAGGTTTTATGCAATGATGGTGAAACAAAATCCAGAAGAGACACCTTCAAGATGAGCACAATGTCTCTCTTGAACAGATCTATTTGGTTATAGGTACGTCGGCGGCCTTGAATTTAGATGAAGTCCAACTGAGAGGAATCATGCCATACCGAACATGAACTTTTTGGATCTACGTCAACACTACACCCCTAACTGGGTTTCACCAAATGACATGGCTAAGAAATAATCTCGCAAAATAAGAAAAGAGAAAAAACAGAGATTGAATAAGAGAAGGGGAGAAGAAAAGCAAAGACAAAGAGCACCGCCGGCGCCGGAAACCGAAACTGAGAAGAAGACCTTGGTAATCGTGTCTAGGATAGACTGAGGGGAAGCTAGGGTTAAGTTGTTGTTCAATCACTACCAAATAAAAATCAGATTTCAAAGTCAAAAACCTAAGCTTCACTCATCACAATTAGTAAGCAAAACTTGATTTTAGATTAAAACAACAATATTAGGCACGAAATCATCGATTCAAAACCAGATTCACCAAGTTTTTCATTCATAATGCAATTATCAATTTAGAGAAGTCAAAGAAATAGAAACAAAGCAAACAAAGTTCTAAAATACCAAAACGTATCCTATCTCTTGTAAACTCAATTTCAAAGTAAAACAAAAAGTTAATGCACGGAAATCAACCATTCATATCCATATTCATCAAGGTTTTCACTCATAATGCAATTAACAAGTTATAGAAGATACAGAGACATAAAAAATTATATAGAAGATTAAGCGACACTTCCGGTTTTGATGAATACTCAAGCTATCAAAGTGCTCTGATACTATGATCCTTCCTCGATGATTGATGTTTTGAAGGTGGATTAGAGGCTGGAATGAATAGAACCACGGGGTATGCGGAATGATGGAGTGAAGATAGATGATTATGAACGTGATAACAACAAAGGGATGGAGATCCTTTGTAGCTTGGACAGAGGATTTAGGATATTACACTCAAGAACCAGATAGACCTTGAGAATCACTCTACAATGGGTTTGTTTTGGAATGACTCCTTGGCAGAATCTGAATCACTCAAAAATTAAGAGAACACTCTTGTTTATCTCAAACTTTCTTAATTGATAAAAGTGGCGTCGTTCTTATATATAAAGGCCTATAAATGACTCTTAGACTTCTAAACTTAAAATAAATGCATAAGTTTGAACATATTTGAATTTAAAAGAAAAGGCTCCTCTTTACATGCGAAATCTGTCTTGGTCTTGGTCTTCATGATCAAACAATTGAGCAATTACGTAGTGAACCAATTGCCTCATTAAAAACCAAACTTGGAAAACCCACTGGGACAAAACCAAGTCTAGGAAAAAGAGTACAATTGGAAACACTAACCCATTTATTGATCATTGGTTTTGATGCATAAGATAGTTGTATGTATCACATCCAAAGTTGAGCCAATAGAATTGCTCCAAGAATGACTCAAAAGTAATGAGATAGCTCCAACAAGCTTTTGGTCCTAGCTTTTATCATTGGTCCTTGTTAGATCTCCATAACATCCTCCAATTCAAGCAATGCATTCTCAACTTCAAGCATTGTCTCCTTAGCTCCTTGAATGTTGCTCCCTTGATTCACATCAGAGTGGGTGCATGCATTGGCATCTCTTCCAAGGAGCGGTTGAGTCTTCGCTGCGCATGTTTGTGGTTCGCTGGGTTTCTGTAGATTGATTCACGATTGCGGCCATGGTAAAAATTTTCCAAGACTGCTCTGATAACCTGCTTATGGTTTCTGTTATGTTTCGCGACTTTTGTTTTTCTTCCTCATCAAATGTTTCCCGACAGCTTGGAATGGTGTCCTTCTTCATGGATTCTAACAAAGGGTTTTACCTATCTTGGGCCATTGGTTGGGCCTCTGCGCCCATTGAACCTGTTTTTCTCTTTTTCTAATAAATATTGTCAACTTCTTTATACTAGATCTTAACAAGCAATTCTTCTGGGTGTACTTCATGCGCTTGTATCTCAATGAGGATGATTACTGCCAAATGATGATCACGAGACATGTCTAGGTGGTTCCTCCTATATTATCTCGCCTTCGAGAGAGGGTTTATTTTAATCTTAATCAATAGTTTTAGCTTAGTTTTTAGAAAATTTCATCTCTATACGAGGCCAGTTACCCATATTTAGGTTTGTAATTTTCCCAATTTGGATTGGTCACCTTGTTATATTGCTTGTTCTAGATTTAATGCAATTACGTTGAAAAAAGAAGATTCTCAAAAGTACCACACACTCCCAAAAGTTCCAAAAATACGTGATTTTTTTCCGAAAATATCACCAAAATGTTTTTGTTCCAAAAATACCACAAAATTTGAAATAGGTTTAAAACTTCAAATTTAAACCCAAACATCCCAAACCAAACCCTACCCCCTTCTAAACTAAACATAAACTCTATTTAGTGAACTCAAACCCAACATTTTAAATTCTAAACATTTAAAATTCACTTTTTATGTTTATGGTATTTTTAGAATATTTTGGAGTGTATGGTATTTTTGAAACTTTTAGGAGTATGTAATGTTTTTTAAATTATATTTATTTTGATGATATTTGAAGAAATTATAAAAAAAACCTATTGTCTTGAATTTAAATCCCCAGTTTCAGAACATTAAAGAAACAGGAACATTTGTGTAAATCTGCTACCGACAAACATAGTACACACTCTAACAAAAAAAGAAAAAAGATACGTAAGACGTGTTTTTAATGAATTTGTACAGCTTCATTAACCATATTCAATTAAATTGCATTGGTTATTGGATGTTGCGCCCCTCTTTGTTTGTTTTCTACAACACGATTGGAGCTTCTTACGTCTCGGTTCTTTATAATCCTTTTAAGATTTTTGTTTACAAGTTCTAATTTTCCTTTCCTTTGCTTTTGTGTTTATACGAATCTTTGGGTTTCTAAGAGACACGGTTAAATAAATGCTTTCCAAGAAACAAGTTCTTTGTTTCTTCTAATTTTTGAAACAAAAAGCAGTTAATTAGTCAATGTTTATTGAGTCAACGAACCTTTGTTTTTCTATGATCAGGGCAATGTTGCAAATTTCTCCCACCGTGAATCAAATTCAGAAACAAAATGTGACAAGTGAATGCGTTTAAACCAACTAGACCAATTCATTTATGAGAACAACCTTTAATTTTAATATTTATGGACAGAGTCGGTCTGGATGTCAAGTATACCAAACACGAGGTTGCAGCCTATTTTATTTTTAAAATTTTAGTTGAAGAACCGGTTTATTTAAAAAAATTGTTTAGAAATCAGCCTATTTTTCTTTTTAAATTGTATCTTTTAAAATATGATCCTGCTTATGGTCCGCCAGATTGGTATCATTAATTGACAGACGTGTAGAGGTTATTATTTTGTAAGTTTAAATTGGTTATATGTGATTCTCACGTCGATACTAATGCTCCATCGGAAAATTTTCATTTAACTATTATTATTAGCAGAGCTTTCTGATATACATTATTTGAATATAATTCATATTCTTACTGCAAGATTTTTGTAATATTCTTATCTAATTTTTTATTAGATCTAAATCTCTAGTAAAATACGTTTGAGTTATAGCCGATTTAATGGAACAGACCAAGATTGTACACATATATTATAGCCATTGAAATTGTATTAAGAGTCGGCTTTCTTCACACATCATTATAATGAACTGTCGATCCATCTCATTTATAATCTACTATATGTTCAATTATTTGGTAAGACTTTTTAAATAATAATATTTTATTATGTACTTAATTACATGATATATCATTAGAAATTTCTTTGTAAATCTATATTTTTAAAAGTTGTTCAAATGTTTAAATGTAAATTGTATATACACATATACACTTCATCAGAAAAATTACATATAGACTACTACTAGGGATGTTAATAGTGAGTTTTTACCCAACGGGTACCCATTACCCTACTTAAAACATTAAACCCAGAACCTGTCCGTTATTTTTATAAAAATATAGGGTACTACCCAAGCGGGTTTTATTTATTTAGGATATCACATGGGTTCACCCTATTGGGTAATGGGTACCCGCAAGACACAAAGCAAAAAAAAAAGTTTTTATATGAAGCTTCAACTCGACAATCACTAAATTGTAAAATCGCGTTTTTCCGCCAAAGACGCAAAATAACGTTTTCCCGTTAAAAACCGTAAAATAACAATTTTCCACCAAAAACGCAAAATAACATTTTCTCGTCAAAAACGCAAAATAGCGTTTCTCACTAAAAACGCAAAATAGCGTTTTCTCACTAAAAACACAAGATTCTGGGTTCTTACACCAGGAACAACAAAGGAAACAAAAGCCTAAGACAAAAACCTAAAAAGGAAAAAAAACAGAACTTGGTAAAAAGGAGGCGCTTTAGGGCTTGTATAGTATTCATATAAAAGCCATAAATAGCACAAAAAACAAAAACTAATCATTTGCTTGGGTCTCGGGTCAGGTCCATTCCGGAT
>OVBE01017304.1:0-10497 GCA_900406425.1 Iberis pinnata | reverse complement strand
CTTCTGCAGCAGCTCGTCTCCTTCTCCTTGTTGTCTCGGTGGTGACTGGCGATCTTCTCTAGGCTCCCGGCGGCTGCTTCTTCTTCAGGCCCCTGTTTTTCCTCAGTTAAAATTAGGGCTTCCTCTGCTTTTTGGACTAGATCTTTGTTTTGGGGAGGCTGGGCCAATTTGTCTCCTTTTTGGAGATTGGGTTTTCTCTAGGGTTTTTTTATCTTTTTTTGGACCCTTAGAAAAATAAGTTTTAATCTTTCAAGATTCACTTCTTGTACAAGCCTTTCATTTTAATGAAAATTCACATTCTTATCAAAAAAAGATCTCTTGTACTACCACATGACCGTTCCACAATAAATCGGTTTTCATTCTTCTTTTTATACACAACCCAAAAAAAAACAGAAACTGAGTGTGTTTTCTAATGTCTCAAATGTAATAAATGACCGACGATGATAAATGATTTTTGAAAGAAATTGGAGTCAATCCCTCATTTATGTATGATTACAACCAAAAAATGAGTGAGCCAACACATATTGTTTATGCGATTTTGTAGCCGACTATATGAAAAATAATTGTTTTTGACGAAAATTTTTTGAAGGTTGTTTGAGATTTTGCATGGAACAATAGATAGAAAGCCAATCGTTGCTAATTAAAGCATCGAAGTAACTTATAAACTAATTGAGTAAAAAATTTTAATTGACAAAAAATATTTTTTTATTTATAATAATTTGATGAAACTAAGAGAGACACGTTCAACTGATGATATGTTTATCATGCTTATTTTCTTATATTTGGTAATTTTTAATGAAATACTCTTATGTGCATTAACTTAAAAGTTCAAAAACAACTTAAATTTGAGTGCCAATGAGATATTTATCATTTACTGTTAATAATTTATGAATATATAAAACCTAGCTTATCAGTCACAAAATATGAGATACGTTTGGCCGTAAATTATCAAATAAAGATTCATTTGGAAATGCATGAGAAGTGTAAAAAATAAAAATAAAACAATGGATTTTATTGCACCAAAATAGCAATAATAAATGGTCGTGTGTTTTGAGCTAATGAAAAAAAGTAATTACAGTTTATATTTAAAATGTAAAATAATTCGACAAGAAAATTTAAAAAATTGTTTCTAATATTTTGATGTTATAAAATTACATTGAAACATATATATGGTAATCTCAAATGATTTTGAAATACCATTCTAGTTTTAAAATATATAATCAAAATAGCAACATATATATTTTAAAAATAAGTAGTGTTAGGATAACCTCCTGTAATTTTGTAAGTGCAGAATAAACTCACAAAAACCTAAATCACATGAATAAATAGGAAAAAAATGATAAAATCTAAATAAATGAATACATGTATCACTGATTCCTTTCCCATCTAGCAAATTTGGTACAGAGACGAGTCACTAAGCTTACGCCGTTTCCGTTCTACATTTGTCATTAAGCAATTATTAGCCACTAACCAAATGAAACATTTCGCTCTTTCTGTTGTTTTTACCCGCCAAATGCTATCAAATAAAAGTGATATGTTCTATCTCTCCATTGTAAGTCTAGTAATATAGTTAAATGCCGATCGGACTGAGAATTTGCCATCATGGCTATTTCCCCACGAGATTCGATCAAGAGCACCGTTACATTATCTATAACCCTCGTGGCAAGCTGTAAACAAATATTGTGATCCATAAAAGGTCTAATACATTCTCATTTCCAACATGTACCAATACTCCATAAATCACAAACTTGAAGCTCATCGGCTCAAGCCGTTATAACGGACTCAACCACATTAGCCAATGGAACTATAAAGAGCCACCGAACTGTCCAAAAGCGGGGCTTGCACCATTCCCAATAACCCAACTCAAACCCGGAAATATGACTTTACTCAAACGGATTACTAATCCTCTCCATAACACGGACGAACTCCCTTTTGAAATCAACCAACTCGTGTCCTGATTACCCAACACCTTATACTTACTCTTGAACACTGCTGACCAAAGACTTACATCTTGCTTTAATAATCGCCAACCTATATTTGATAACAACACCAGGTTCATATTCTTAGCCTTACGAATCTCTAAGCCTCCCTCATCTTTCGGAGTACACACCTTATCCCAAGATAATAGGTGTTGTTTTCTTTTTTTCGGAGAACTCCCCCAAATAAAACTTCTCGTTAGTCTGTCCAATGTTGATAACAATGATCCCGGCAAGAAAATTTAACTTATAGTATGAACCGGGATCGATGCTACCACTGCTTTTTCCAAAGTGACTCTTCTTGCGAAACTCAAAGTCCGGCTCTTTCATCCCGCCAACTTCGACTCAACCCTTTTGAGACTGCACTATACGTTTCCTTATTTATATGTTTATGCAAGACAGGTAAGCCCAAGTACTTCCCTATCCATTGTCACTTGTATCCCACTTTCATGACTAATCCGCCTCTCTAACTCACAGTCCATGTTACTTGAGAAAAAAATCTTAGATTTTTTAAGACTCGCCTTTGTCCTGAAGCACTAAAGAACCTTTCAAAAACACCTCGGATCACTCATATTTTACTCACCGATGCTAGAACAAAAAGGATAAGATCATCCGAGAAACATATATGAGACAAAAGAGGGTTGCCACGCGATAATCTTATAGGATATCATTTTTTCATGTCCATCTCCTTATCAATAAGATGACATAGACGCTCTATGCATAAGACAAACATGTACGGGGATAGAGGGTCTCCTTGATGCAAGCCTCTTGATGGTTTAAAAGGCTCCATTTTTTCACCATTCCACAAGACCGTCATTGCTGGTTCTTTAACACATTGTGGAATCCATTGCCACCAAGTAACCGGTAAATTACATGTGACCAATATATCATCTAAGAAATTCCTGCGTATTCTGTCATAAGCTTTCTCTATATCCAACTTCAGCATCATCCATCCTTTAACTCATTTCTTACGACGCATTGAGTGTACCATTTCTTACACAATCACAATATTGTTAGTACTCAAACGTCCTGGTATGAAACTTGACTGTGTTGGTCCAATAAGATACGACATCACACGTTGCAACCGCATCATCATTTTCTTGGTGATTATCTTGAACAACACGTTACACAAGTTTATCGGTCGAAACTGAGTAATCTTCTCTGGTTTTGCAACCTTTCAATTTAGAACGACAAGTGCATCATTCAAACCACTTGGTAGTTCCCCTGTTGCAAAAAATCGAGTATAAGTTTCACCACCGAGGCTCCTACAACCTCCCAACAGTCTTGATAGAAAGCACGTTGATACCCATCATGTCTCGATGTTTTCAATACCCATACTCCGTATTGATTTTTCCACTTCATCCGCCAATATCAGCTTATTGAGCCACATGAGCTCACTCTCCGAAAGCTGCAAAAACCACTATTGATAGATTCTCTACAACCAGGTCCACATCGTCCAAAGAGTAAATGCGCTTATAATATCCAACCATCAATTTCCCCAAAGCCTGTTTATCTGACACCCAAACACCGCTATCATCCTTAAGTGTATCAATAGAGTTTCTTCTACGACAAATTATAGTAGACATATGGAAGAAAATTGTGTTTCTATCTCCACAAGATATCCACCTCTCCCTTGATTTTTGACACCAAACTAACTCTTCTTGTTCCAAAACTCAATCCTACTCCACCAATAAGCTTGTTTCTCGAGCCAAGAGCACATCATCGAGGCTATGGTCCAACAATCCCTGTACTGATGCTAAATCCTTCATGATCTTATCCTTCTTCATCGAAATATCTCCAAAAAATTCTTTATTCCACACTCTCGACACCCTCTCCAAATTACTCAATGCGATAGGAGTAGAGATATTTGCGTTCCAAGAATTACATAGTAATTCTAGAAAACCCTCATGCAACATCCACACTGCTTCAAGCTGAAAAGGACGTCAACGTGGGTTACTTGACCCTTTCAGTTTAAGCTGTAAATATAGCGGAGCATGATCCGATGTAAGAAAAGGAAGATGAGTTATAGTCGCTTCTTGCTACTTCAAACGAGTCTGACCACAACATAAAATCCGATCCAGTCTCTTGGCAACAGAATTTTTTTCTGTCCGACTCCTACGCCAAGTAAAACGAGCACCTGTAAAACCTATATCAATAAACATTAGCTCATTTCTCCAATTCTCAAAAGCTAATGAATCTGTTGATAATCTCTCGTTTCCTCCCGACCGTTCATCCAACCGTACAATAGTGTTGAAATCTCCACCAATGATAATTGGGCCATGCACATTCCCGATAATCCATTTCAACTTGTCCTATAGGTTACTTCTCCCATTCGCTGTAGGAGTTGTGTAAACCGTAATCAAGTGACACATATCGCCATCAGACACCACTTTTACATGGACATATTGATTTGAGAAGCCAACTACCTCTACATCACCAACTTCCGAACGCCACAGTAACCAAATCCCGCCATTCTGGCTAACCGCATCAACTATAAAAGCTTTATCAAAACCAAGTCCCTGACAAATTTTACGCGCATTTTCTCCTCATGCGTGAGTCTCAAAGATCGCAAGTATATCGTCTTAAACTTCTTCAACATATACCATATGGATCATTGAAAATTGGGTTTATTAGCCCCCTGTAAATTCGATAATAAACAATTCATTAAGAAATTTTCCTTAAAATACCAAATTATCGGGGCAAACCATCATGCCCTAAACACATCCCCTTCCCGGGCTGCCCATCACTCGAAATTGCCAACTCCATGTTTGTATGTTCATCTATCGGCTTCAAAATCACACCATCTGTTAACCGCTCATTCTCCTTGATCAACTGCTCTTGTATAACCCTCCTTCATTTGACCGTTGCAAAGCTATTTGATTAGTTCCCCCATCTGTATCCGTTGGACTACTCCTCCCACATACAAAACTACCACCTGGTCTACACACTTCCCGCTGGTCCACTCTTAACATTTTTCCATTTGCTGCCTGGTCTAGCTCACCATGCATAGGTCCAAACACTAGACCTCGATTCGGCTTATTCACTTTCGGAACCTTCCCTCCAGTCGATGCTTTATGAGCTGATCGCTTGGTATGTGTACATTTTTCCATAAAATTATCACCAAACTTAAAATCTGTCTTCTCTCCCTTAGATAAAAACAAAACATGTGCCACTTCTAATGTATCTCCCACTGGTTTTACCATGTGACCCACCTCCATATTCTCCTTATTATTATTATCATCACTTGGTACTTGTTTCAAGACTTCTTTCGATACTATTCCATTCTTGCTCAATTGACTAAAGCTATTTGAGGTCTGAACATTCCTTGTATTTGTCTGAGCCGTTATATCCCCAAGTTTTGGTCTATTCACTCCATTCTCGTCAGTTCTACAATTCCCTCTCTTCACTACCGTAAAGTCATCATCACTAGAAGGCCCCTTCGACACATTACTCTCCACAATCGCCACTGCTTGCACCTTAGCTCTTGTTTCCACCACTTTTCTCGGGCATGAATGATTTAAGTGACTAAACAAGCTGCAAGTGGAGCAAATTGTAGACATACCCTCATGCTCAACATAATACCGCTCTCCATTAATCATTACTGACCCTTTCAATGGTTTACGTAAGTTCACTATAACACAAACTCTCGCAAACTAAGACCTTTCAAAGTTCAAAGTCGTGAGGTCCACTCGCACAAATCTCCCAAAACTCTTAGTGATTCCTAATAAAATCTCTTCATGATGGAAATTTACAATAATATCAGACAACCTTACCCACACTGACGTTGTTACTATGTCATCACTCAATGGATCAAACTCAAGAGATCAAACTCTCACCATAAGATAGCCCCCAAACACTCTCCATGGTCCACCCGATAACACAACCAAATACTCCTGCTCCATCGCAAATCTGACCATGAAGAAATTTCACGGTAAACCAATAACATACATGTTACCCTTTGGCTTCCACATCTCTTTCAATTTCCTGAACATTACAGGCAAGGAAATCGATCTCCCTAGCACCTTCACGATCATACAATTCTTCCAAAAGTTATTCATCACACTAAGCACCTCCTCTTCAATTGTGATCACCGTTTCCCCGTCTTCACCATTAGGAAACTCCACCCTCATCTTTTCCCAACGAACATAGGATCCAAAACACTCTTCGGGTCCATCATACCCCCACCGTTCGAACCTGCTACTTTCGTCGCCCAAGACATGTTACCCTCCGGCGGTTTATTAGGTGGCTGACCACCGTGTCCAACATCCACATGCATCTCATCACCATCGTTACGTGCTATCGCTGCTACTTTCGTGCCTAGAATGTTTTTCTCCATAATAACAACACATTTACTAATAGATTATTACCACTAGATGACATATTTGTTTTGTTTTTTTAACGCAAGTATCTCAATGCTCCCCAACATAGCAAACGTCCGCGTGTTAGATTATTGGTCACCTGACATGAAAGAAGTCCAAATGTTAGACTATCGGTTCACTCAGACTAGCCATGTTGGCGGCCAAAAGACTCTTCACGAATAACATATTTGTTTCAGATTTAACTCTAATTTTTATTTAAATTACACCAAATTAGTTACCACTAAATCACATATTTGTTTTAGATTTAACCAAAGTTGATATAAAAAACAATTATAATAAATTAAATCATAATTAATATAATTAGAGTTATGCTGAAGGTAATTAGAAAAAAAACAATTAAATAAATGTCAAGTTAGCGTGCTTCACTAACCAAATTTATTTCCGTAGGGGTATCTAAAAAATTTATTTTAAAATATTATGGTGATAAAAGAATCAGTTTGAAGTTAAGGGTCAATATCGTAAGTAAAATTTTGTATAAAAGCCTCAATTCGTAATATAACTAAAGATGTATTGTTTACGATTTCCGTAGTCGTCGTCTCCGCGAGTTCTTCTCTGCGTTTATCCCATAAAAATAATAATAAAAACAAACCACGAAAAAGTTATTCCTTTGATCGTTTCTTCCTCTTTCACTTTTCTCTTTTTCAGTTTGTAGAAAATAATCATAGAGGTGTGATCCTCTTCAAGGGGATTTTCCTAGCAGATCATACATTCACTCCGATCAAAACCACTTAGATTTGGTCCTCAAAGCAATTTTTTTTTTGGCGATTCAAAAAACAATTCACAGAATTTCGTGTATTCTATAGTAAATCGTGTGATTGATTAGATTGATGGGGGCTCCATTAGTATGTCACGGGCATTCTCGTCCCGTCGTCGATGTGTCTTACAGTCCGGTGACTCCAGATGGGTTCTTCCTAATTAGCGCCAGCAAAGGTATGATCCTATTTCCAGATCTTGATATAATTCAAGGATCGATCGATTAGTATTAATCTGTATTCTCCAGATGGATTTGCGTGCCTCTCATTATAAAAGTTCGAATTTTTTTGGAGAATTTAGGGTTATGAGCTGATTTCATTGTTGTAACTCTAGCTGAATCCTCTCTGACTTGTGATAATCAGATTCGAATCCGATGTTGAGGAATGGGGAGACTGGCGATTGGATAGGTACTTTTGAAGGACACAAAGGAGCAGTATGGAGTTGTAGCCTTGATAAACATGCTATGCGTGCTGCTTCAGCTTCTGCAGATTTCACTGCGTATGTTCTTCTTCTTCTTGCCTTTTAAGACTTTAACTTACCATTTAGATTTTGTAAGTTTAATAGCCAATGGTGATGAGTTGCTTTCTTAAAAGCTTAAAGTTCTTTGTGATTTGTAACACATTTCAGGAAAATATGGAATGCGTTGACAGGAGATGAATTGCACTGCTTTGAACACAAGCACATTGTTCGTGCTTGTGCTTTCTCAGAGGTAAACTTTAATTGCTCTCCTTTGTGTTTCTATTGTGGTCTTAATGCACAAGTGTTTACATTTTAGGATACTCACCTTTTGCTCACTGGTGGAATGGAGAAAATTCTTCGGATATTCGATATGAATCGACCAGACGCACCTCCAAAAGAAGTCGGAAGTTCACCTAGCTCAATTCGAACTGTTGAATGGCTTCATAGTGATAATACTATCTTAAGCTCTTGCACAGATACAGGTGACATTAGGTACGTCACCACATAATTCATTAGTCCTTTTGTATTTCCTGGTTTCATCTTCTTTTTAATGTATGTCCTCTAATAGGTTATGGGACGTAAGAAGTGACAAGATTGTTCAAACATTAGAAACCAAGTCCCCAGTTACTAGTGCTGAAGTAAGTCGCGATGGGCGATATATAACTACTGCTGATGGATCGAGTGTTAAGTTTNTAGTGTTAAATTTTGGGACGCCAATAAGTAAGTTTCTGATACATATAATATAGTTATGTTGTTCGTCTAAGTCCCCTTAATGATTGAGCTTTTGTCCTAGTTTTGGATTGCTGAAGAGCTATGAGATGCCTTGCAATGTTGAATCTGCATCATTGGAACCAAAACACGGCAAGACTTTTATTGCTGGAGGAGAAGATATGTGGGTTCATAGATTTGATTTCCAGACAGGAGAGGAGATTGGTAAGTTTCTTTAAAGGTTGTGGTTTCAATTTTAGGTGTCTGTGTGTATCCTTATATGGTGAATGTAGGATGTAACAAGGGTCACCACGGGCCAGTGCACTGTGTGAGGTATGCTCCAGGAGGAGAGTCATACACTTCAGGCTCAGAAGATGGGACGGTGAGAATATGGGAAGTGGGTTTGGTGAACCAGGAGGAGGAGAGTAATCCGAGTGGTCATGTGAAGCTTGTGGCAGAGGAAGTGGTGCGTAAAGCTGAAAGTCTGCGTCTAAGTGAGAAAGCCTCAGAAGCTAAATGAAACATCTTTAGCTTTATTTATGATTATTTTATCACATAGACTCATAGTTGTTTTTTTTTTTTTTTGCCTTTCAATCGAAATAAAACGAACATAACCTTCTCTCTATTTGAATGGATAGCTAGTCTATCCCAAATCTTGACAAGAAATTTCACAAGTCGCTGCCAGCGATTGTAAAATCATTCCCACAAAAGGGCAGAACACAGAGTCTATGTCCTCAGCAGTAGATCCATGGCATTCACGTTATGTGAGCTCAAATGGATCAAGGAGTCGTTTGTTGTGTTTCACATTCCACATCTTGAGCCAATGAAGTGTTTTTGCGACAGCAGATCGGCAATATACAATGTCGCTAATTTTGATTTTCACGAACGTATAAAACATATTAAATCCGATTGTCATTTTGTTTGTGATGCGGTTCATCACCACCGAACATATTTCTACGAAAAAACAACGTTCGGATCTACTAACAAAGGCACTACTAGCTCCAACGGTTGCTTATTAACTCTTCAAACTGGGAGTTTAAAACATTTCACCTTCAATTTGCGGGAGGATATTAGGATAATCTTTAAAATATTCTCTATTTAGATTTAGTATCATCAATATATGTTTTAATTTGTGTATATAAACGCATTTGCAGATAATTAATAAACTAAAATCTTTGAATCATATCGTTTCATACTCATTCGAAGCGGTTCCTTTAAGCTTTAACAGTCCAATTGAAACAAGAGAGTCCCCATAATGAAGAAAATAACAAACAAAAAAACAAAGGAAGAAAAAGCAGATGGAGTAAAATAGATAAAACCCTAAACCCTTTCATTTCATCTCTCTGTTCACATGGTTTTAGCTATCTCTCAATTTGCTTGCTCTCCAATCTTCAATTACATTCTGTAATCTCTCATCCCCCAACAACCCTCATTTCTTGTTGTATTATCTTCACAAAAAATGATTTTTTTTCTTCTGCTTATTGGGTTCTGATTTTTGCGAGTGAAATTCATGTTCATTTTGTCCAAATCCGACCTTTATTTCAGTTCTGACTTTGTGTTTTTCCCATCAAGCAGGTCTTTGCTGGAGATCTTGTCCCAGGAGAAGGAATGCTTGCTATTTCGAAGATTTTCCGGAGGTTGGCTTCTTTGATTAAACTTGTATTGATTTATTTTTTGTTCTACACTTTGATTCTTAGTTTCAGAGCTACTGTAGGCTGTGAAGTGTTCCTTTTAGATAAGATGAAATTATTACTTGGTTTAAGAACACGCCATTGAAATGCTTCGTTTCTCTTTTGAAGTGTAATTGCACAATTGTGTACAGTGTTTCAGATAATTATTGTTATTTTTCAGAACCAAGTGTCTCCAACTAGGAGCTTGCAATGCTGTGTACCACTCTAAGCTAGGGATACCATTGGGAGAAAGAAATGGTTGTACTGAATCAAACACTTTGATACATCATGATAAATGCGAACCTATTTCTAGATTTTACGAGCTCTCTACAACCGGACAACGTTCACTTTCCACTAACGCTGGAGAGGAAGATGACTTTGAAACTCCAAGAGAGATCATTGGTGATAATGAAGATTGGTTTCAGTCTGAGGAAGGGTTGTCATGTGATGATAAAGGTGACATTGAAGAAGCAGACATGGAACTACACTCAGAGGCTAGTAAAACACCTGAAAGCAAGAGATCATCGGACCTGTTTGAAGCCATACTTTCTG
>OVBE01017303.1:0-10498 GCA_900406425.1 Iberis pinnata | reverse complement strand
CCCTTTAAGATGGTGGTGTTTGAGCGAGGTTAATCTTGTTGCATTGTTGGATGAATGGTGTTCGGGTAAGTAGTTTTTTTAGAGCGTTCGCACATTTATTCTTAGCCGAGACATGAATCACTCTAAGTTGGCCATTAGTGATCTGATTTCAAATAAAATGGTAATTCAACGTTAAGTGCTTCATTCGTGAGTGAAACACCAGATTGGCACAAAAGTAAGTCGCACCAACATTATTGCAATATATTACCAGAATAGTTGGGATCCTGAATCCGAACTCATTGAGAAGAGAAAAATCCATCGTACCTCAGTATATGTGTTTGCAGCGGAGCTATACTCAGCCTTTGTTGATGACCGAGAGACACCTCTTTGCTTTTTAGAAGACCATGATATTGGATGCTTTCCAAGATATACAATATAAGTGTTGGTGGAGACAAAAGTATTCGGATCTCTAGCCTAATCAACATCGGAGAATGCATGTAAAAAGTTACTGATATTAACACTATAGAATATACCATGAGAGGATGTGCTAAGAAGATACCGTAAGAGACGTTTGGTAGCTTGTCAATGATCCAATCCTAGGTGAGTGTATATATTGGGATAGGCAGATAACCGCAAAGCTAATATGATAATATCAGGCCTTCATAACCAGCTCTTGAAAGAAACAATAGAAGCAATGGCCGATCTTATTATTATAAATTTGCGGCCACATATCTCAAAAGTTTTTCATAGTCTAACAGTTAACTTTTCTTTCTTAACCACCCGAGTTTGAATCTTCCTTACACCATATTCATTTTTTTCTTTTTGTTTAACTTCTTTCTTTTTCCCTTTGTTTCTACGACATTCCCTTTGTTTTTCATCTTCGCTTTTTTTTTTCTTTCTTTTTTTTCCTCTCGCATATTTATTCTTTTTAAAAAATAATAATTTTTTAAAATAAACATTGCGGTCTTTTTTTCTACTTGGAATCTTTATAAACTCAGGACCGGGCTCAAATGAGTAAGGAGGAGGCTTGTTGTGAGATAAGGCATAATCGATAAGCCCTAAACGACACCGTTGCTCTGTGAATAGACCTTCTTGTCTTTCTCAAGTAGCTCGTGACCCGTCTGCACGCATCTGAATCTTCCGTTCTCTATTTTCGTAAACTTTGGCTTCCCCAATAAGTTAGCGCCTTCCTTTGTCGTCGTCGTCGCCGTCGTCTCTTCCCCTGTCGCCGCCATTGATTTGCAACTTTTTGCGATTTGTGATAACCGAAGCAGACTGCAAAAACTTTGAATAAAACGACTTAAGCGTTAAAATTGTTTCTTACAGGAAAAGACAACTTGCCGTTTTACTGTAATTGAGATCAGTTGCACGTCGTTTAGTTTTATGGGCTTATATATGGGCCTATAAAACTAGTTTTAAAAATTAGTTTTATTTGATAACATAATTTTTTTTTTCATTTTTTATGTAAGACTTATATACTTGTGTTCAACAAAGTAATTATTTATAATATATTTATCTGAATTTTATTTTTACATTTGATATATTTCACACATCTCACGCACCAAACATTATGTTTCAAAAACGCTAATATGTTAGAACTAATTATCAGACTTTTTCAATCTCTTCCATTTAACAAAATAATTTTTTTGAAAACAAAATCTAGAATTCTTAAATGAAATAAGAATTATATAGAAATTAAATTCAAAGTGATTAATCGCACACACAATAAAGAAATAACAAACTAAATTATTTTCATCTCCATATAAATATATTCCCTTAATTTGTTGTTTATTTATATACTTCAGTTTTATTAAAAGAAACCTGAATAAAATAGTGAAGGCTAATTTCTTCAAGAACTATTAGATCGATTGATATTGTTTTTAAGGTTTGTGTGAAAGATCAACTTTAACATAAGTTGAGAGCTCATCCTACAGCCTAGTGGTTAAATTCCTAGAGCATTAATGTGGCACCTAAAGAACCTAAGTTCAATTTCCGTAGTGGATAAAAGTTTTAAAATATGTGTTCTAATGTTGACAAAAGAAAAAACATGAAGTCCATTTATTCTCGGAAATTTTTTTAAAGATAAACTATAACATGAAGTCGACTTAACTTGGCCACAAGACACCCCACTTGGGTAAAGATGAATCTGCTCGAGATATTCAACTCCTATTATAAAAGTTACTTGGAAAGTTACCCATAAAAAGTTATCCATCCAGGCCAATTTTTACTTCCACCACTTCCAATTCAGTTCAGTTCCTGCATCAGCTTAACCGCTAAGACACCTTTTTCGACCACAAAAAATCTATTCATGCTAATGAACTCAAAATCAAAAGTCATTCGAAAAGTAACCTAATTGATGCTATTGGACCAAGAGAAACACCATTTTCGACATTTTACTGAGGCCAGCTTACGCATGCTACTAAAAAAGTAATATGGCCAGGAAAAAAAGTATATGTGTATTTCACATATGATTTTAAAGTCCCTCAAAAAGTGGCCAAAAAATGCTAACCATTCAAGAGAAATACCATTTACCAACATTTTATATAAGGCCATTTTTCTTTATATTAGTTTATTATGTCTGTTTCTGTATTTTTGGCGCAATGCGTGCTAAGGTATATTGAGGTTTTGGACAAATTTTTTAAATGTGGCCTTTTTATAAAACCAATAAATATAATATAATCATTGCATTGTTGTAAAACATTTACAATACTATGATATAATAGAATACAATGCTAACAACAGAAACTAAGTACGTGAAATTTTAAAGAAATCTTTTTTTTTTTTTACCGAAAAATTTATTCAACAGCGATAGAATAATTAATCAATGATCTTGAGGAAACAAATAAAATGAAGAAGAAAGAAAAAAATTGTAGAAGTTGTATTGAATAAAGAAGAATTAATTATTTATGAGAGATATTAAAAAGAGGAATAAATTATATAAATTTAAATTTGGATATAAAACTTTTATAGTGTAATTACATATTAAATATATTGAGATATTAAGAAACATATAAGATATTAATTTCCTCAACCAAAACATTAACATACAATAACATGACATTTTAATCTCTTTGATTTTATCTAAAACTAATTTTTAAGAATGTGACCAACAATTTCAACAACAACAAAAAAAACAAAAATAGTAGCCTTGGGCAATTGCCCTCGACTATGTTTTTGCGTGCCATCTTAAAGCCATTTGAGCTAGAAGAAATAACTCAAGGTCTTCTTGGATAGTCTTATTATATTCACTTGGCGAGTGAATCTTGAATGGTGGATCACCTTGGCTCGACAGATACTTCTCCGGTAAAAGAAGTCTTTACGGCAGAGAGGTTCGCATGTGGGTGGAGACTTTTCAGGCTGGATCGGTGGATATGTATAATACAAAAATAAAAAATTCAAATTGTCATTTACTTTTAAATATAATTACATTACATATATGTTGCAGCAAATGCATAAACTATTCAAAACAAAAAAAATCAAATAACATTAATTTAGTTATATATACTTGATCATTAAAATAATTACAAAATATTCGAAAAATGTTATTATAAGCATCTAGAGAATTGACAAAGTTCATAGTCCATCTGATATTTAAATATTGATGTAATATCACACGCTATGATGAAAGTTTATTTTACGAAGAACAAGTTGATCATAGTGCTTGTAATCAATCTCTTTCGTTCACTTTAATTAGCAATCGCGTATGAAAAACAGTTAGAAAAATATGGAAATAAGTAATTTAAGATTACAAAACTCGTGCTTATTTTGTTGCTTGAGTTTAGAATCGAGTCGGATCATTCTTTTTTAGATTTTGTATTCTCAATTTCACCACTATAAGAAAAAGAAAAAATTTTACTCAATTACATCACAACTTTAATTACAAGTAAATCTCAACATGAAGAGGAAAAAGAGGTCAACAACAACAATAAAAAGTAAAGAATCACAAAAGATTTTGAAAATTTTATTTTGGAGACTCTTCGTTATACAAAGTTTTTATGTAGACTTTGGATATGATCTTCCTCTAATCATATACAAGATAATGATATCTCTATGTCCTCTTAAGACTTGAGGCTTTAATCTAGCAGCTGCTTCTTCCATCGTCCTCACACTGTTCCTCTCTAAACCACTTCTCATCCAAGCAAGCTGCTTATATCAGTTGTCATAGCAGCTAATTTGTGACTCAGAAACATTGGTTGATCTACATTATCCACAAACTATGGACCTAACAATGAATTTGGATGAAAAATGCCACCAAATATTGGTCCTACAACAATCATGACCACATTTTTGAGGCACGAATCAGTCACTATAAGCTCCTTCAAGCAATCTTATATTGCCGGTTCTTGTTTGGATGATTGGATCACATGCGATATGAGCCTTCCATGTGATTGTAGAGATTAAAAGAACTGAGCTAAGCAATAGGGCGACAGAGTGTTGGAGGTTCATTTCCTTCTTGCCTTCTTCGTTCGTTTTCTCTATGCATTGTTGTTGAGACATTTCAATGGAGGTAGCGTCTTTTGCTTCTGATGATACAAGTAATACATGGCCATCACCGCCTGAAGAAAAAATTTCTTCTGATGGAGCTCTTCTGTCGAATCCAGTTGTGTTTGGATATGTTGGAATCCAATGTTTGAGAAATCAGAAGGAGGATAACTTCCGTGTCCGATATTTCTTGTCCAACTCTTTTTTAGTTATGCCTTCATTTCTTCTTGAACCACCAAAAGTTTATTTTTTTTTCTGATGGAATGGATTAGAAGAATGATAGAATATATAAAGAATATGGAAGTGAAAAGTTTTCTTTTTTTGAAAATAAGAATTCTTAATTAAGATGTTGAATGCAATAAATGAGATTTCAGAATTTTAGAAAGAAAAATGAATTTGCTATCAAGAAGAAGAGAAGAATCAAATGGAAGATGAAGAGTTATTCCCACTCTTTAAATTCATTTATTTCAATTGGTGGTTGACTTATTAAATGGGTAAAGTCCCTTCTCGAGATAAATTAAATTTCGGTTCAATATGTTTCAATTTGGTTCGGTTGATCTGAGTCTCATTTAAACTACAATTTATCTCTACGCTTATTGGTCTGGTAACTTTTTTTTAATTTCTTTTGCATTTAAATAGAAAATCTATTTTCAAAAGAAAAGAAAAAAACAAATTAATAATTTGATGTGTCTCAAAGAGAAATGCTTATGTGTCATTCTCTTGTGAGTTCTAAACCTTCTTTTTATATAATAGATATGCCAAAATATGAAATCACTCATAAAATATATCACACGATTTATGTCTTAAAAGTTGATAAAGCAATAAATATTGGTTCAGAGGGTAAATAAGAGATTATGTATTAATCCAATATTTCCCACGACTTTTTTCCCCCCATAAATTATAGTCTTATAAAGTTTAGTTAGTACACTCATTTAATTCATATGCCAAACTTTAGAAAAATCATACTTAATTCTATTTGAATTATGGTATAACAAATAAATCTAAAAACTCACGAGACTTTTTTCGCCACAAAATATACCACAAAAGTTTTCCTCTGAAACTATAGTTTTTTTAAAAAATTTCAATATTACAAATTCAATTTGGTTTTCGATCTTAAAATTTGATTAAGCGATAAATCATAAATCCAAACGCATGGAAAAGTTTGATAAACTACAATATTCTCATAGAACCAACATAGGATAGTAAATGTAGAACTAACGTTGGTTCTGCGTGTAAACTAGCTATTACGTATTTTCGAGTATGCCTCACGACTTTACTCTTTTTCATAATTATAAATTCAAATAAAATTTTAATTAGTACATTCATATGCCAAACTATTTAAATTCATACTTAAATTTTTTCGTATTATTGTAAAACTAATAAATCCAAAAACTTTTAAAGACTTTTTTTCCCCATAAATTATAAACTTTTGTGAAAAATTTATTAATCCAATATGTCGCATAATTAATCCAAAAACTCTCAAAGATTTCTAGTTGTGCCCTCATGTTCTGTGATTCTGCTATGAGTTTTGCGGTTTCTGCTTTTTGCTCGTTCATCTGGTTCAATATGTCATGCATGGTGACTTTGGGGACCTCGTCTTCATGATCTGATCTTGTTATCTCGACTTGATCATCTTTGTTTCCCGCATCGGCGGTACATCCATCTGGTGCTTTTTCGATTAATCTCGTGGTCATTGCTCCGATTGATTCTTCCTGCAAAAGAGATTGTAAGATCGTCCAGCTAGATAGTCCCTACAGACGGCGCCAATTGTTGAATCAAGACTTAACAAATAGGTTATGTCTTTGATCTCGTGAGTTTAAGCTTAGGAGATCTCAAGAAGAATTTCATATATCTTTTTAGGGTAATTACATGGGTATTTATACTAAGAATACATGCTTAAAACTCTAATTACATGTTTTAACCTAATGGGCTTCGAGCTGGAAGGCTCAACTCGTCAGATCGGCCCAATTTAGCTTCAGGCCTTCTAGGTCGCTTGTGGTTCTTCAGGTCGTCACTCACATGGGCCTTCAGTTGAAATGAACTTTTTGGTATGTGCCAAACCTAGTACCAACAAAGCATATTATTATAGAAATTTATTCATGGTATTATTGTTGCGGTATACATGTTTCTATGTTATCATCCTCCATTTGAATTGAAGATCAAACAAGAACATTCAAATTAACTTAACAAACTCAAAGCTATGTTTTGGTAATAGAAATTTTTCACTAGCATATAAAAAATAACAAATTAACTATCAAACATGTATTACAAAAGATAAAAATTATTCTCTTTGTAATTTATATGTTCTTTTAATATTTTGTTCGCTTTGAAAACCATTTTTTTTTTGTTTTAATGAATAAGTAATATTTTTCCTTGGAAGCCTATTAGCTAGTGCAAATGAATTCGTCACTATAAAAATACTTCTTTGTTAGAGATGGTTTATATTTTCACCCATATTACAAAAAATTAATTAGATAAAATTATAAAAAAATGATATTATAACTTTTATGAAAATTGCTGAAAAAACAAATAAATTCACGGTCAGCGTGGAGTTCAGGCTCTATTTTAATTTTTAATAATATAATAATCATTAAATTAATATTTTTAATTAAAAATATTATTATTTATTATGTCATCGTCGGATTTACTGTTTCGGTAAGCATTTTTTTTGGTGGGAACGAAGTTGAAGGTTTAATATACTAAAATGTCAAGATGAATGTCCGAAATGTTAGTAAAAAATTGTTAAAATTTAAGTTGTTAGTGAGTGTCTTTGGAGGTTTAGAAAGTGCTTTACTCTATAAAAAAAATATCAAAGGAGATAATTACAAATACTTTTTCGAGTCTTAGGATCATCTTGTTTACAAGTGGCATACTAATAAAGAATACTATTGTTACTTGTCAGGCGCGTGTACCTTCCAAATCCGAGGTATTTTGATTATCGAGCCTTCCTGGTCCTTTTAAACCGGAAACTAACCGAGTCTTAGCATCGACATTCAAATTCAACCGAGACAAACCGTTTTATTTCGGTCTTTTATCATCAAGTTCAAGAATCAGATAGGGGAATATATGTCACTTTACTTTCTTCAACACATGTGAACCAATACCTGAACCGATTAAAATTCGTTCCAGAGTTTCGGTCAAAATCAAACTTTGACCAATGGTTAGCTAAATTAGTAAAATCGAACCTAAATCGAGAAACAATTCAACATCTTCACAACGTGTCTACTGTCTCAGCATTTGACAGATAGGGCCATATATGTCATTTTACTCTCTTCTACATATGTTAATGTCATATTCGATTTTAACCGCAAAGTTCGTTTTTGTTTGACCCTTCGTAATCGGAAATGGCGGCTGTTTCTCCGGCGACTGCAACTAACATTGCCTCTCTATCTCTGCCAAAATTTAGCTCCTCTTCTTCTTCGTCTCCGTTTTCTCTGAATTTCAAAATTTCCGCAGTCGATAATCGCTGCGTGAAGTGCGGAGTCAGAAGCTTAGAGAATCAGTCTGGTCACCGGAGTAACGATTTCTTGTCAAATGGAGATCCAATCAGCTTAATTAATCAGAATTCACCTACTTCTCCTATATCGATGGCTGCTGCGGCGTCTGAATCCGGTGCGAAATGCTCGAAACGCGTCTGTCTCTTTCACAGCGACGAGACTAGAGATCTCGCTGAGAGAATCGTTGCTCAATCTGATTGTATTGAGCTTCGTAGCATCAATTGGAAGTAAAACCCTATGCCTCTCTTATCTACTTAATTTCTCAGCAATTTGAACTCTCAAATCTGCCTTCAGATGAAATAGCTCTTAATGGCTGTTTAAGGTTTTGAGTTACTTTTAACAAAGTAATGAAAATCTATTGTCATTGTTTAGGAAATTTGATGATGGATTCCCTAATTTGTTCATACAAAATGCTCAAGGGATTCGTGGACAACACGTTGCTTTCTTGGCATCATTCAGTTCACCATCTGTGATCTTTGAGCAGCTCTCTGTTATTTATGCTCTTCCCAAGCTTTTCGTTTCATCATTCACTCTTGTTCTTCCATTCTTCCCTACTGGAACTTCTGAGAGAATGGAAGATGAAGGAGACGTGGCTACTGCTTTCACTCTTGCTAGGATTCTCTCTAACATACCTACTTCAAGAGGAGGACCAACTAGCTTGGTTACCTTTGATATACATGCATTGCAGGTGCTAATGATGATTATGATGAGTCTGCTCTTCTTTTGTTCTTTGAGTTTGTGGTTCTGATCTAGACTTTGTTTGGATTGTAGGAAAGATTCTACTTTGGTGATACTATACTTCCTTGCTTTGAAAGTGGTATACCATTGCTTAAGAACAGACTCCAAAGTCTACCCGATTCCGATAATGTGAGTTTCTTTTCCTCTTGTTGTCACATTTCTTGTAGAAGTCAAAACAAGTTTGAAGGAGTTTTTTTTTATGTAACTCGTTATAAGATTAGAATGCTGTTAAAAAGTGATTCATGTTGGTTGCTGATCTTTGTTTGTTTCAGATATCTATTGCATTCCCAGATGATGGAGCATGGAAACGTTTCCACAAACAACTTCAACACTATCCAACGGTACTATACTTTTTAATTGATGATCTTGTTAGCATCTTATTGTGAACCGATTTAGTATATAGTAAACTAAGCTTACAATCAAGAGTTCTCCAATTTAAAATCTATGCATTAACTCGTTGGACTTATGTAGTAGCCCACTTTGTCATTCAGATTGTTTGCAACAAAGTTAGAATGGGAGACAAGAGAATAGTACGTATCAAAGAAGGTGATGCTGAAGGAAGACATGTTGTGATTGTTGATGATTTGGTTCAGTCTGGTGGTACACTGATCGAATGCCAGGTTCTATACTCAGATTCAACTCTCACAACTTTCCACTTCTTTATAACTCACTCACTAATCATTTTTGTGCCATTCAGAAAGTCTTAGCTGCACATGGAGCAGCGAAAATAAGTGCATATGTAACACATGGTATATTCCCTAAGAGTTCATGGAAACGTTTCAAGCTTGACACCAAAGGTTACAACCCATTATACAAATGTTATCGACTCCTATATAAACCGAGTCAATTCATTTTCTTTTGTCATAGTTTTGATCTTTGTATCTGTCTTTTGGCAATGCAGGTGATCCTGCAGAAGGTTTGAGTTATTTCTGGATCACAGACTCATGTGGATTGACTGTACAAGAGGTGATGCATAAACCTCCTTTTGAAGTTCTTAGTCTGGCTGGATCCATAGCTTCTGCTCTTCAAGTTTAAGCTTCTATGATTCGAGTAGAAATCCAGTCTCAAGTCAATTTTGGGGTCTGTGACAATCTGATTTTATGAACTTTGGTGTATAGTCTTGTTCAAAGCATTTGCCATTTGAGAAGTTTTAGGAAAAATCCAATAATGTAATAATGTTTCATTTCACTTTCTTCATAATAAACAGAAAATCCCTCTGGAAATAAAGTTTTATTTTTAGAATTGCAAACTATGCATTGTTTGAGTTTTCTCCTTCTCCAATTACTTAAACTAAATAATAACACAAAATTCAATTCCAATTGGGTTTGGTATGGTTAGTATTAAGGCTGGGTATTCGGTTCAGTTCCGGTTCTATCAGATCTTAAATTTTAATATCCAATTGATCATTTTGAAATTTTCGATTTGGTTCCGGTTCGGTTCTCATCGGTTTCGGTAAATTTGGTTTCATGTTAGAGGAACCGAAAATTATCCGAAATTTTCGTTTCCTAATTGGTTCGGTTCCGAGTATTTTAGATCCAAAGTGACCAAAATTACCCGACAAACAAAAAATACCTAAAAAATTACACGGAAAAAAAACTCAAAAATAAAATTGCTCAAAATTAATTTAAAATACCCGAAATTAATTTAAATATCTAGAATTATTTTAAAATACCCTAAAAGATATTCAAAGCAACAAAAAATTCGGTTCTTCGGTTCTACTCATCGGTTCCGAATCTTACCCAATTTTTTTATTGGAACTCAAATAGAAGCAAGTGACTTTTGTCACTTTTCCGGCGAGTTTT
>OVBE01017302.1:0-10499 GCA_900406425.1 Iberis pinnata | reverse complement strand
ATATATATATATATATATATATATATATATATATATATATTGATGAAATGTTAAATTTATTGAGAGTAAAAGAAATAGTTGTTTATATACAAATGACATAAAATATAGAAAAGAATACTAGGGAAAGATTGAAAATAGAAGGAAGCTTTTTAGGCGTTTTGTGTGTTCATGGGTGTCTTGTTAAAACCCAATACTAGAAAACCTTGTGGGACAAAACTAGTATTGGGAAAACGAGTACAACCCGATGAACACCACCTATAAGCAAGAAAAAGTAGCAGTAGGTAAACGCCAAGTCTGTGAGAGATGAGCCATGAATGTTATGGGTGAAGTGAATCCCATCGGAGTCCTAGGCGTGTGGGAGCCGAGTCTGAAGATGCTTGCATGCTGGTAATGCGGTTGCGGATAGTGCAGATGATACTTGTCCGCATGTGCAAGTGTGGATGTTGAGAATTCCCGTGACGACTACTATTTCATTCACGCCAGATATGGTATATCGTTGCTTGGAAACACATTCGGAGTAACACTCAATCAACCATGGGCAGCGAAGGATGTCGGAGTGAGTTGAGTGTCATGCTCTAATCTGGGTTTAGCCGTTGATGAAGAAAACTTGTCGTTAGGTCCGACCAAACGATGAAGGACTATGGGCATGCAAAAAAAAGGTGATCACGGGTCTCGTCTGGCTTCCCGCAAAGGATGCACGGTTGCACTACTCCCCAAGAACGCATTTGATGTCCGATTTGCAACCGGTCCAAAACAGCAAGCCAAGAGATGAAAACAAACTGAGGTATAGATTGTGAAAACCAAAAAGTTGAAAATCAAGGTTTCTTAGGATATGAGGGGCTCAGATGTGTCCATGTATGTGAGGATGAGAATGTGGCCTTGAAGTTGTCATGTCCGTGTTTCCAGAGAGCCATGTCAGGACCAATAACTTCGTCCATGAAGGGGAGAGAGATAAGTCGGTCATGGAGCTATCGAAGGCCTTGTACTCGCGGTCATTTAATGCGCCACCCAAGCATATTGGCTACTGCGGAAACACAAGAATGGCGCTGAATCCTGAGCTCCCTAATACCACGATCACCTGCAATATCATACAACAACTCCAAAGTTATCCAATCCTCAAACCAAAAATAAGTATGAATACCGTTACCGATGTTGAACCGCATATACGATGCCGCAAGAGATCGTGCCTGTAGCAGCTTTCGCCAAAGCCAGAATTCATTGTCGGTAATAGCCATATCCCAGAATGTTGAATCATGAATAAGATAGTGTTGAATCCATGAGGCCCAGACTGATCGTTTCCCCGAGATTCGATTCTAGATAATCGATAGGGTGAATACCGTAGAGGTGTCTTCGAAAGAACGAATACCCAATCCACCAGCATCTTTTGGTTTGCATACGTCCACCCAAGCGACCTTGGACATGTTGTGGGTTGTAGGAGAACCCAACCATAGGAAGTTACTGCACACTGTTTATCTGCCTAAGACAAGATTTGGGTAGGCGGAAATGCCGAGTGCCAGAAGTTGATGGTGCTAATAAACACTGAATTGATTAGGTCCAAACGACCTACAAAAGAGAGTAATTTAGATGCCCAATAGGACATGCGAAGTCTAAGGCGATCCAGAAGGGGTGCATAATTGGCTCTGGTGAACTTCTTTGTAGTGAGAGGCAACCCGAGGTAGCGAATGGGAAGAATGTCATGCTTGAGACCCAAAGTGGTGATTAGGTTCGTAGTGTCATGTAGGGGTCGAGGCGGTAATAAATCTAGGACTTGGCGATATTTATATTAAGACCAGAGGCTTGCCCAAAACTATCCAAGACATCCATGATACTCATTAGTGATTTCGGCGTCCCATCAAAGAAAACAAGAATGTCATCCACAAAGCATAAATGGGTGAGGCCTAAATGACTGCATCGCGGGTGGTAACCGAAGTGACCACAAGATGCCGAAACATTGAGAAACTTAGACATTATGTTATTGAAAATAACATATATATAGGGCGAGAGAGCACAACCCTGACGGAGACCTCTTGCACTAGAGAAATAGCTCGCCGGATCCCCGTTTACCGAGATCGTGAAGGTGGCTGTTGAGATGCATATAATATATATATATATATATATATATATATATATTTATATATCCATCTGATGAAAAGCGTGAGTAAATGCATGGCCTAAAAAACACAGACAATAAAACCCCAATCAACAGTATCAAAAGCCTTAGCAATATCTAGTTTGAGCGTAAAACAAGGGGAGATAGTAGGTTTGTGATAGTCTTTGACTATCTCTGTAGCAAGCATGACATTCTCTAAGAGTAGATGTCCTTGAAAAAATGCGCTCTGGTTTGGCTCTATTGCATCAGGAAGGAACGTTTTTAATATGTTGGCCAATATCTTGGAGATGATCTTGTAGATGGTGGTGCAGCAAGAGATGGGACGGTAATCTATGATCATCTGAGGATCATCACCTTTTGGGATTAGAGAGATTAGTGTATCGTTTACTCCATGAGGCATGTGGGCATATAGAAAGAAAGACTAGACAACAACTATTACATCGGCACCCACGATAGCCAAAGCTGATTTAAAAAATTCGCATGTATAACCGTCGGGACCTGGCGCCTTGTTGTTTGGCATGGTGAAGAGCGCGTCTTGAATCTCATTTGGTAGTACTGTGAACACAAAAAATCAGCAACGTGAGATGGACATTTATAGGATACGAGATAATCAAGTAAGAGATGCGGAAGAGGAGTGAGCAGTGGTGTGGATTGAAGGAAAGTTCGAAAGTGTGTAACGGATGTGTCCTTGATGGATGCTTGGTCCGTGAAAAAAGCTCCTAAAGGAAGGCAAAGACGCTTGATGGTGTTCTTTGAAGCTTGAGTTGTTGCGATACGGTGAAAGAAAACAGTATTATGGTCACCGTCACGAAGCCATGTTATGCGTGAACGTTGTTTGAAGAAGAGTTCTTCAGCTCAAGCAAGATGAGCCCATTCCCGGGATGCCTCGTGATATTCTTGCATGGTGTTGGGTGTTAGATTTCGCAAAGCCTGGTCTTGAGAGTGGCATAAGTGGGTGTATGCTGTCCGGTGTTCGGTTCGGCAAGTCACCAAAGGCCGTACGTTTGAGGTGGCGCAAGGACAAAGTTTTGAGTTTTGTGTGGAGGAGGCAGATATCCATTCGTGAATGATGTAACAGCGTGTATGAGGACCAATGTGCGTCTATCACCTGCAAAAAATAAGGATGAGTTGTTAAATGTGTTTGAAATTTAAAAGGCTTACAGGTTGGAGTAGTGGAGGTGGTTAGGTAGACGACGACGCGAGCATCATCGGAAACGCCATTAGCTTCAAAAACCGTGTATTATTGAGGAAATGTGACAGTCTACTCCGTATTGACCAAAACCTTGTCAAGTTTCTTCCCTCTAGGATCACCCTCTCGGTTGTTTGACCATGTAAATGTAGGACCAATGTAGTTGAGATCGGTAAGATCACAACGAGTAACAAAATTATAAAATTGCATCATGCCATGTTGTCTTGATCGTGGAATGGGATTGGAAAGCTCAGAGTGAGCTAAAATCTCATTAAAGTCCCCAAGGACGAGCCACGGGAACAAGGTAGTGCCACAACGTCTTCGGCTTTCATATATGTCCCGCCATAGGTCCATTCGATCAACCTGAATGTTGGACGCGTAAATACATGTAATAAGAACAACAACACCAGATTCTAAGGTAAGTTCATCAAGCTTTTGACATTAAACAAAGCGCTAAGTGGGAGGCAACCCACTAATTCGGTGTTTTAGATTAGTAATATTTAGTTTTGAGTCTGTTTAGCTTTTGGGAGACAAATCTATTGATATTTAGTTGTGAGTTTATAAGTGTTTCAGGAAAACAAGAAACTGGTCGGATATTTAGATCGATCGATCTGTCTATGGCTTGATCGATCACTGAAGAAAGATCATTTATACAGAATGAGAGGTCGATCGATCCGTCTATGGATCGATCGATCCATCAGCATTAAGGAAAACAATACAATTAATCAATCGATCCGTCTATGGATTGATCGATCCAACTAATCAGAAACATTACGTAATCATCGATTGATCCGTCAATAAACAGGTAAGTTGCTACATTTAAACTCACGCTTTTGATCCTACAGATTGTTCATGACTCTTTCCTTTTCTTGGATTTATTTTCACACCGGGACGTTGTGATTTAAGTTTGGGGGAAGGGTATATAGCTACTAATTGTGTTTTGAGTCTTTTTGGATGTTTCATCATTTAGGTGAAAATTTTCAAAAAATTTTGTTTTGATTTAATCAAGTCTAATCGAGTCAAAGGAATAATGACCAGAATTTGTGATGATTATTAGCCTAGTGTGAGAAAGGGGGGGGGAAGGGTCAGGACTAGAAGTCGATTGATGTTTTGTTTGGTATGGGCGCTTTGATAGAAAAGGTACTTAAGAAACATTGATCGATACCCCATAGGCAAGAACCCACTCATTTGTATTTAATTGAATTTAGAGAGCTAGTTGATATGATTTGATAGTTTGATTGATTGGGATTTAGAGTAGGAAGTATGTTGGTTAGGTTATGTGGTGGTGAAAAATTTATTTTGCAAAGGTTGTTTAGGATTATTGTCTTTTAGGTTGCTGAGATTCTGAGAGTTCCCGTTTAGTTTTCAAACCTCTTCTCTAGATTTGATCTTGCTTTACTTGAGGACAAGAAAAGATCTAAGTCTGGGGGAGATGCTTTATAATGGGTATTTATACTTTCTATTTAACACCATTCGAGTGTTTTCCACAGCTTTTTGTATATTTTCAGGAATTTAGGTGTCTGAGACGTTCTAGAGCAAAAAGGATGATTTCTGGAAGAATTCATGTGCAAATGAGCCAAATTGAAGCAGGAGGATCGATCCTGGAAAATTTACTGAGGAGATCGATCGATCCAAGCATGAATCGATCGATACAAGCATATATCGATCGATCCAAGCTCCAGAAGATCTACAAAATTTTAGATCGATCAATATCATTTTGAATCAATGATCTTAGAAGACACGGATCAGTGGATCGATCGATCCCAACACTCGAATCAAAATTAAAATTATCAAAAAGACGCATTCGTCCTCAAGACTTATTATGAGTTTTCTTTATTAGATTAGGTTTTTATTATTATTATAAATAGCTTTAGGCTTAGCTTAGGAAAAGGAGAGACAACACAATTTACAATTACAATTATTTTGAAATCTTTTCAGAGAGAAGGGTTCTACTTTGTATTGGAGAAGATTTTTGAAATATTTTATTCTATACAATTCAATTCTCTTATGTGTTTTCTTATGATGATAATGATTGTTGATTGCTTAGTCATGTCTCAGTAGTCACTTTGTTAGATTTTAGGGTTTATCCTAGGGAAATCAAGATTTGATAGTTAGGGTTTGACATTATGGATTTGAATTGTTAGGTTCTTAGTCTAGATATGAAATTATTGCTTGAATTAGTCTGATTACCTAGTTCATGATATTAGGTTTATAAATACAAAGGGATTTGGTTTAGAAACTTGACCTAGTCTAGATGAGTAAGTGTCTCTGCTTGCGGAAGTATTGTCTTTGATGCTTATGATAATATCAAATATGAATTCATTGCATGATTGAATTGTTTAAATACGGCAGGAGTTTATATTTGGGTAGTTCGATTATAGGGGTCTAATACTTCGGGAGGAGATTAGCCTATCATTGTCTTTTGAGTTGAGAACCACTTTAATAAATAAAACTTGCATGTCAACCTGAACTTCAAACTTGATAACCTGTGGAATTCTCTATCGCCTAGCGTTTTCTCTAATTGCTTAAAAACTCACTTTAATTTATTGTCTTTTAATTATTTGTTTTAAAACAATCAAACTCTACCTTTTATTACCATCTTAGCTAGAAACGAAAGTTAAATTGAGATTCGCACAATCTGGTCTCTTGGGAAATCGACCCTTTACTATACTACGAGGATTTGTTCTCTACAATGTAAATTTATGATTAAAATCCTGAGCCTATCATAGAACCTCCTTTATTAAGAAGTTCCTTGAGCATTTTGGGTTTACATCTCCTAGACAATGCTTGAGCTTTGGGCTGAGTAGGAACACTTGATCACCATTATTGAGGTCCATTGTTGGGGCTTGAGGTTCAAAACCGTTTTCAGAAAAGGTAGTGTCCGAAGTGGGTTTCAGAGGTGGACTCTTCTCAAGCTGGTGTTTGAGTTCAGAATCTGCTTCTCTTGAAATGGGCATTTTGATTACTCTAGTTGTTAGCCTCAGTCTTCTGGTTTCGTCTAATTCTGCAAAAAAAAACTTTTGTATCTAACTCTTTGGCACCGCCAAATGCCTCTTAATGCTCTGAAGCCTTGTTTGGGTCCTTCATCAACTCGTACTCCAATGAATCACTTCTTGAGTACCCATCTTTGTGATTGTCCTCATTCCTCTCCTTGATCGAGAATAGCTAACATTGAATTGTAGGCTTCTTTGTCTTGTCCTTGATGTTGAAAATCATCTTTGGACCTTCCCCATGTTCAGCCTGGTATTGCCCTTATTGACATTGATCACAGCCCCAACCGTAGCTAAAAATGGCCTTCTTAAGATCAATGGATCTTTTGGTTCCTTGTCCATATCCAAAATGAAAAATTGTGTGGGTATCTCTACACTCATAATCTTGATAGGCAAGTTCTCCAAGAGTTCATGAGGGTTCCTAATGGATCTATCAGCCAAAATCAGAGATATGTTGGAGGCCTTATACTCATTGAACCCCCATTTTCTTGGCAACGGAGAGAGGCATCAGGTTGATGGACGCTCCTAAATTGCATAGGCATTTGTTGAAGGTCAATGGACCTAATGAGCATGGTAGAGTGAATGAGCCCAGATCTTCTCGCTTCTCTACTATTATGACATTACATTCATCATTTGGTACCATCATTCCTGGAGCTTCACCCTCCTTCATGGATTTCTCAAAAATTTACGGGTATGTCGCCATTATCTCCTTCTTGAACCGTGATGGGAATGGCAACCTTGGAATATAAGGTGGTGGGATGAAGGGTGTTTCCTTCTTCTTTGAAACATATCGCTTTTCACCAAGAACATGCTTGACTCTGGCAGATGATGCTTGTTTCGTCCATGTTGAGGAATCAGTTTTTGCAGATTCCGCATTTCCAACTCCATTTAAGCTCAAATCCCCCTCAACTTGAACTACACTATCCTTATTGATGTGAGTAGGAAAAGTGAGAGAAGAAAGGTCACGGGTACTCCCCAAGAAGATGACATTGACATATGCATACTTCTTTGGGTTCTAAATTGCCTTTCCCGGAAGTTGGCCATATGTGGTTGGAGGAGAAATAGAAGTGGAAGCATCCAAAGAGGTAAACCGAGAGTTTTAAACTTCAATCTTTGTATAGAGGGCATTGAAAGAGGAGTCCATCTTGTAATGGATTTCACATATTTTCTTAGTTGTTTCCATAGCACCATTTTCCTGATCCTAAAGAAGTTGTTGGAACATTGCTTCAATGTTGGAAGGTAGAGGTTGTTGAGGTGCAAAACCAAGACGAACACCAACTTGTTGTTGCTGCTGAAAACTGCCTTGTGATTGTTGCTTGGGAACAAAACTATAATTCTGAGCATAATTGATGAACGGATGGATATTTTTCTGCTGTTGTTGTGGGGCATAAACTATATCCTGAGGTTTGGCTACGTTTTTGCTATGGTATGAGTGACCAGGGTTATTCGAGTAGTTTATGAAACCTTTGTTAAATCCTCCTTGATTCTGAACATAGATAATCTCCTCACGATGGTCAGTCTCCCCAGCTTGGAGCTGAACTTGCTCTTCCTCACTCATGAAGTGAACATGTTGTTGTTGTCCAAGAAAGAGCTTATCCAGTTTGTCATTCAGAGCCTTTATGTCTCGCCGAGTTTTGTCATCAGAATCATTGCTGCCCTATGGAGTGCTATCACAATCTTCAGAGTAGAACCCATCAGACTGTGCCAGATTTTCAACAAGTTCTCAACCTTCTTCGGCGTTCTTTTTTAAAAAAAATTTATTGCTAGCTGTGTCGAGGAGCATTCTGATCTTGGGCAGTGTTCCTCTGTAGAGAGTACTAAGGAGTGACTCTTTGCTGAAACCATGATGGAGACACTGCAGGGTATACTCCTTGAACCTCTCCCATGCTTTGCATAATGTTTCGGCATTCCGTTGTGCAAAACCAGAGATATCATTCTTCAACCTTGCAGTTTGTGATGTAGAGAAGAATTTGGCAATAAAAGTCGTTGCAGACATTCCAGGAGATGATGGAATCCCGAGGTAGAGCTTTCTCCCAATGGTGCACTTTATCACCAAAAAAATGGGGAAAGGCGGAGTTTGAAAGTGTCCTCACTCACTCCATGTATCTTGGTAAGACTACATAGTCTGTCAAACTCGTCAAGATGATCCAATGGGTCCTCCATTGGTAGCCCGTGAAACTTGTTCGCCTGAACCATCGCGATCAAACTGTGTTTGATTTCGAAATTGTTGTTATTCACAGCTGGTGGAGTAATCTCATGGCGTTGAGTATTGATGTTTGGTGCATCACCAACACCAATACACCTCCCACCAGGGGGTATATTTTCGTTAATATCCTCCATTTGCATATCCAAGCTCCTCAAATGATCCAGACGTTCTTGTTCCCTTCTAGCTCGAGAGTGTTCCCTTTCAAGAGCTCGAATATCGTCAACAAGTGGAAGTAAGTCAGTTGGTCATCTGCTTTTCAGATTCATACATTGGAATTAATGTTATAAGTACCTAAAAAAGAAAACAAAGTGAAAAGGTATGGAGAAAACGAATTTGATCTCAATAGATCCAAAATCTAGAATGTAACAAACTAGCACCCAACCGGAAACAGCGCCTAATTTATAATAGGATTTTTACGTGTCAATTCCTATTATACTATCATGATAATATAATAGGTGTCAATCCAATCAGGTATATTAATTCAAGCCACGTAAATAAAAAGGGGTTAACTAACAGTCTTTTACTAACAAAACAAATTGCAAGTAAAAACACAAAACATAAAAACTACCATGCATTGATCAAAAGATAAGGAGTAAACAACAAGTAAACTAAACAACAAAGAGAAAATGGTACTAAAATGCAATTAAAGAAAACATATCCCGATGATAGGGGTAATTGACCAGTGATTTTCTTTGATTTATCTGGATACTTAGCACACCTCATACAAGAGCTAATCCCTAGTCAACAGATTCAGAAACAATCAAATTCAATATCTTGATAGATGATCTCAAACTAAGCAATATCCAGACCTAACTCTCGTCAACGGAACACTACCTGGCATGCATGAAGAAACAATCTGTTAAAATCAATAAACACCCTAGACACCAATCTCTTGGGCTAAGAATGTAAATCTCTGAAATCACCTTGTTTAGACATTTCATCAAACACCTTTTGGGTGTGGAAATGTTTAAGATCATATTTCTATTGATCAGAGAGAAATAGGCATTATGAACAATGAAACAGAGGGGAAAATGAACAATCAAGCTTAAACATCTATGAGATTCAAAGGTTCAACACTAATATTACTCGGTTTTAACGATTTCTAGTGAGCATTTATGTTTGCTATTAAGCGTCATATGAATGTTTTCCTTGCAATTTGGTATTAGTTTACCGGTTTCTAGGTGTTTGGGTCATTCCGGAACAAAAAGACGGATTTCTGCACAAAAAGGATGCAAATTGACATATATAGATGCAGAGTCCAGCAGAAGGGTCAGAAGTTTACTGATCTGAAATTTGTACACAGGATACCCACATGATTTAGATTTCATATGAAGGTGGTTTCAAGTCATTCCATCATATAAATCAAAAGTTATGGCTATTTTACTGAAGACTGGTCAAGCTGACTCCTAGAAGAAGAACGCGCAGAAATACCCTGGAGTGCACGATCGGGCATATAAGTGCCCGATCAGGCATTTTCTATGGGAATTCAAGAAATGTTCCCCTATCAAGTGCTCGATGGATCAAAAAAGCGTCCGGTCGATCTGATGACCCGAGAACTTTTAGAAGATTTCCAAAATTTGCAGAATTGGTCCTCAAGGCTATCTTTTATTCTATTTTTTTGTTTTTCCTTTTTTCTAAGCACTATAAAAACCTCTGAGATAGGTTTTATTTCATTAAGCTTTATATATTAAGTTTTTACTGAGAGAGGGAGACGGATCCAGAACCCTGTATTTGGGAGAAGTTTCTCTAAACCCTTGTTTAATATCTATTATTGTTTTATGATTATGAGTTCTTCTTTGATATTGATTTGGGTTTACTTTTCAATATCCGAGTAGTTCTCTAGTTAGGTGTTAGGGTTTCTCAGGGAAACCATGTTTGAATGTTAGGGTTTATCAAAAAGGATTGAATTTGTTAGGTTCTTAGTCTAGACTTGTTATTAATGCATTGATTAGAGTAGCTAACTAGTTCATTGATATTAGATTGATAAACACAAAGAGATTTGGT
>OVBE01017301.1:0-10499 GCA_900406425.1 Iberis pinnata | reverse complement strand
GCTTGATCATGATACCGGTACGTGCTTGGTCCCTAATGGTGATGTGGATGACAACCCGGATGATGATGATAATGATGAGGACCCAACCAAAAACGGTTTTGTTATGCCACATGATTCGAGTTCGGTTATCATCCATGAGATCTCGGATGAAATGCCGCACATTCCTAACCTGGATGAACCTATCGCGATGATTGAAGAACCATATGATATCACTCATTACCCGGTCATGGCTACGAACGGGTCTAGAAAGCGCAAGCATGAAGATGAAGCTGGTCCGAGTTCAACACGATCTGATCCGATAATTGATGTTACAAATGTTGAAGCTGAAACTGATGAAGAAAACGGAGGCGCGGTGGACCCGGTACCACCATATGAGGACACTCAGTTGGAACTGCCGAGGACTGGGAAATGACTTGGTAGTTCGACATCTAAAGGAGCTAACTTACAAGTTTCTCCCGGATATCATTTTCCTTATGGAAACGAAGCAACAACTCCCTTATGTTTCATCTTTAGTTTCAGATTTAGGATATCAAAAGTCTATGATTGTCTAATTTATTGGATTAAGCGGTGGCTTGGTTCTTATGTGGAAACAATCGCTTGTAGTTTCAGTTTTAAGTTCTTCTCCTAATGTAATTGACTGCTTTGTTGAAATGAATGAATCTAGTTTCTATTTGTCTGCGGTTTATGGTCACCCAAAAAGAAGCTTACGAAATCAAGTTTGGAATACAATAACTCAACTAGCAGACACTCGAATTGGTCCATGGATTGGTATTGGCGACTTTAACGAAATTCTTAGCAATAGAGAAAAGATTGGAGGTCGGTATAGATCTATACAATCATTCACCAATTTCCGAGAATTTTATCATAAGTGTAACTTTAGTGATTTACAAGCTAAAGATGATCCTTTCTCATGGGTCGGGAAACGCTATGGTCATGAAGTACATTGTTGTCTCGATCGAACGTTGGTGAATCCGGAATGGCTACGACTCTTTCCAGCATCCTACGCCGAATTTCTTGGTTTAGGAATTTCGGACCATAGGTCGGTCCTCACTAACTTTCTTTTGGAGCCGAGTTTACCAAAGCATCGTTTTAAATTTGATACCCGGTGTTTCAATAAAGCTGATTTTAATTCAACGCTTATCCGATGTTGGAAGTCACACCCGCCAGACACTAGTCTCCACTCACGTCTCATTATGTGCCGCAAATCTATATCATTGTGGAAGAGGCACAACAACATGAACGCTAAGGAGAATATTGCGCTTTTTAAACAAAAACTCGAACATGCAATAACCGGTGGAATGCCTACACATTTAATTCAACAGTACCGTCGTCAACTTGCTGGAGCTTATCAACAGGAAGAGTTGTTTTGGAAAGTTAAGAGTAGAAATGAGTGGTTAAAATGTGGCGATCGGCACACTAAGTACTTTTTCCACTCAGCTAAACAACGTGAAGCAAGAAATAAATTAATAATGCTCAAAGACGAACATGGTAGGGCGTATCGCGGTGATACAGAACTTTCCCTGTTAGCTAAACAACACTTCACCAAATTGTTTACCTCTACGACGTCTCCGTGTGATACACCAAATGTATTTGAAGATTTTTTACCACACGTCACAGATTCTATGAATGCTCAGTTAACTCAACCTGTTACATTGCAAGAAATACATGATGCCGTCTTTGCTATAGGAACCCACAAAGCACCTGGTCCGGATGGATACAATGCTGGTTTTTATCAATTATATTGGGAAGATATTAAAGAAGATTTTTGTAGAGAAATAAGCCAATTCTTTGATCACAATATCCTTGATCCACAACTCAACCATACAAATATCTGTCTCATTCCAAAGATCCCAACTCCTACTACATTTGCTGATTTTCGACCTATTGCGCTTTGTAATGTTAACTATAAAATTTTGTCAAAATTTTTGGTTAACAGATTGAAGCCACATTTATCACAATTGATATCCGAAGAGCAAGGTGCTTTTGTCCCAACCAGACAAATTACAGACAATGTTCTCATTGCCCATGAGGTTTTACATGCTTTGCGAGTACGGAAGAATCGTTCATATGCGTTCATGGCTGTCAAAACGGATATCTCTAAGGCATATGATCGTCTAGAATGGTCTTTTCTGGAAAACACAATGTTGAGTATGGGGTTCTCCAGTCGATGGGTTAGCTGGATAATACTATGCGTTAGGTCAGTTACTTTTTCAACATTGATCAATGGTGACTCACGAAATCTTATAACACCAGAACGAGGACTGCGACAAGGGGACCCATTATCCCCGTATCTTTACATCATGTGCTCAGAAATTTTAAGCCATTTAATTAATAAAGCGGTTCAACAACGTTCTTTACAACCTATCCAACTTAGCAAACACGGGCCACCGCTAAGTCACTTGTTCTTTGCTGATGATGCACTATTTTTCTGTAGAGCCTCTACCCATTCTGCTAGAGCCCTATATGATATTTTTAAACAATATGAGCAAGCTTCTGGACAGTTAATTAACATGTCGAAATCGTCGATTCATTTTGGTCATCATATACCTGAAAGTCAAAAAATACGTTTACGACGTACATTACAAATTAACCAAGATGGTGGTTGTTCCAAATATTTAGGTCTCCCTGAAGTTATTGGAGCACGAAAATCAGAAATTTTTAACTATATTTTTGACCGTATTAAGCAGCGAACGGCCCATTGGTCGAAGAAATTCTTATCACGAGCAGGAAAGGAAATTTTGTTAAAGTCAATCGCATTGGCCATGCCTCTTTATGCAATGACTTGTTTTAAACTGACAGGTGGCATATGTTCAGAAATTGATAAAGTTGTATCACGATTCTGGTGGAATAAAGGAAATATGGAAAATGATAAATCTATGCATTGGATGTCCTGGACAAAACTATGTTTATCTAAGAGATCTGGCGGTTTGGGCTTTTGTAATATATCAGCCTTTAATGATGCACTTTTGGCTAAGCAGATATGGAGGATATTGAAATATCCATCTAGCTTGTTAGCTAAAACACTTAAAGGAAGGTATTTCCCTAGAACTTCAATCCTTAATGCACCGGGAGGAACACAACCGTCATATGGGTGGAGATCATTAATCTCAGGGCGGAATTTAATCAAGAAAGGTCTGGTTTATGTAATTGGAAATGGCGAATCAATTGATTTATGGAATGATACTTGGCTCCCGACGTCTCCACCAAGAAAGCCAATCCCGAAACATGATACTTTTATTCCAACACAAAAGGTACATCATCTAATGAATACCACATTTAATGTATGGGATCAAACCAAACTTGAGACTTTGGTTCACGGAGATGATATTTCCTTAATAGAGTCTATCAAGCTCCCAATTGAAAAAAGCTCCAAATAGTGTGGGTTGGCTATATACTAAAAACGGGGAATACACGGTCAAAACAGGATACCATTCTGCTATGCATGATTCCCCATTAGTACATACTTCTTCACTTGAAACTGCATTTATTATGGATCACATTTGGGCTATGAACATCACGCCAAAAATTAAACACTTTATATGGCAAGATTTAAAATAACATTTTTGCAACCAAGGCTGAACTCTATCGTCGTCATATCACTCAAGACGACAACTGTATGACATGTTCATCTTCTGAAGATATGAATCATCTTTTATTCCTATGCCCAAGGATAGATGCGATATGGGATCAACTTTTGATTCCCAATAATACATTCAGGGATTCAACCTCAAGTTTGGAAGAAAAATTGATGGCTTTAACATTTTCCACACTACATTGTAATGATAGTGATCACAGCAAAATACTTCCCTGGATCATGATTTGGCATATATGGAAATCTCGGAATAGAGCACACTTTGAACGACTTTATCTCACCCCAATGGAAATTTTTCAGCGCGCAAATGTTGAAGCCCAAGAATGGACACAAATAAACCCTTCGACCACGAAGCTTGGAAATATTCATAAGACAATTCATTGGGAGAAGTCTCTAACTTCATGGGTAAAATGTAATTATGATGCTACGTTCCATACTCCATTTTCAAATATTTATGCGGGTTGGATTATTAGAGATGAATATGGTCGATTTTTACTGGGGGACAAGGTACTGGACGTCCCGCTCGATCTTCGTTAGAAGCTGAAAACCAAAGCTTAATAATGGCAATGCAACATGCATGGATTAAAGGTTACAGAAAAATTATTTTCGAAGGAGATAATCAGGAATTGTACAATATCCTTATGGGACGGGTAACTGTATTTCATCAAAGAAATTGGATTCGGGATGTAATGACGTGGACAAAACGTTTTGAAGGTGTTCGTTTTAATTGGGTTCCAAGGACCGCAAACAAACCGGCACACGTTCTAGCTAAAAAACAATTATCTAATACATCTTTGTTTGTTTCATTTACTAATGTACCTTTTATAATCGACCAGATATTACTGGAAGACAATGTAATCCCACAATCTTATTAATCTATTTTATTCGTGTTAAAAAAAAAAAATACAATAATATAAATATTTTATAATTAATCAAAATAATAAATTAAATAGTATGTTCATAATATTATACTATATTGTTACTAGGAATATCATAACAAAAAATATATTTGAAGAATTATTTTTATAAAATAATTATGATTAAATAAAAAAAAATAAAAATCTCCAAAATTAAATAAGTTTTCAAATAGAAACTAAAATTTTTAAATGGTTAATTTGGTAACATATCGAATGAAATAAAAAAATTTATAACAATTTATTTGATATTAATTAAGAATTTAGTCATGATATTTCATCTTTCATATTTAATCTATATTATTAATTTGGAAGCATAATTTATAAAGAAATCTTAAATTTGTTAAAAATTACATGAAATACCATTATTTTAGTAATAAAATTAATTATTTCATTAATAATATAATTGACTTAAGTTAATCATCCAAAAATATAGAAATATTTTATCTTATTTTAAAAATAAAATAACTAACAAGACTCACTAATTATTAATTCATTTTAAAGTAAGATCTAAACTAGGAGATTCTCAAAAATGACGCAAAAACTAAGTATGTTCCAAAATAATAAGGGTGGACAAATGGGAATCCGAAACAGGAATTTTCGAAAATGAGAACAAGATAGGAATTCGGCAACAAAAATATTTGTCCCATTTATATCTCATTTAAGATACGGGTCGAGAACGCAACGGGACGGGAATTCCTGAAAATACAACAAAATACCTAAAAAATCATATAGCATTTATCTAATTTAAACAACACACAAGCACCAAGAAAAAAGATTAAAATAATTATTGTGCTTTAAATAGTAACAAAATTAATTATTTGTATTTTAAATAGTATCAAATTTTCGTCTCCTTGTACAATTAGGAAGGATAAACTCTTTTTCTAGCGTTTTTTTAAATCACAAAATAATTATGTAACATCCCTGACTGCCCTAATATGTGGTCCCCGACTCTCTCGGTCCGTAGGCCCCACTACTCTCCGACGATTAGGTGTGTTACTCCGGAAGGTTTTAGAGATTTGTTTGTTAGCCCTGCAGATCACCACGCGATCTTTCCCCATTGTTTATCCTCACCCGCACAATTCGAGAAATAAATTCTCGGAAGGTCACCCATTCTTAGATAGATCGAGCATAAGCACGCTTAACTGTGGAGTTCTCTCTAGATCGGTGACCGAAAAGATAATTACACTTTGGTGACATAGGTAAGTAAACCAGTTCTCTTAAGCTCTCGCCATGCACCACCTTTCCTCTATAAATCGGGATGTAACATTCAACTCCACTCACAAAACGCAACGTCCTCATTGCACACCAAGACCGCCCTCCAGGTCAGAACTGAAGTGACAACCTGGTTCTGATACCATTTATAACATCCCTAACCTCCCTAGCATGTGGTCCCTGACTCTCTCGGTCTGTGGGCCCTGCTACTCTCCGACGGTTAGGTGTGCTACTCTAGGAAGGCGTTTTCGGAATTGTGCGAGTAAGGAAAAAGCATGGGAAAAGATTGTGTGATGGCCTTCTGGGCCAACAAAAAAATCTCTAAAGCCTCTTAAAGTAGCACACCTAACTGTCGAAGAGTAGTGGGGCCCACATGCCGAGAGAGTCGGTGCTGGGGCGGTCAGGGATGTTACACTGAACCCCCAAAACTAAGCCCTAACCCCTTTAAAACTAAACTCTAAAATCTAAACTCTAAACTCTTCGGTGGATATATTTTCAACTGCTCTTAACTGGGAAACAATTAGACCTCGCAATCAAATTCTCAATTGGGAAAAAGATGTATGATTTAAAGGCTTCATACCAAAACATCCTTTCACAGTTTGGGTAGCACAACTTGACAGACTTCCAACAAAAGACAGGTTGATTTCATGGGGAATTCCAATGTCTCCTATGTGTGTTCTCTATAATTTAATGGCTGAAAACAAAGATCACATTTTTGCTATGTGCTCTTTTTCAAAGGATATTTGGCTTCGTATTCTTTGCAGGCTTGGAAATCCTACCACAATTGATAGGATCATGGATCGCAAACTCTGAGAAAGGCTCGAAACAATGGATGATGCAGCAATGGATGATGCGCGATGGATGAAAAATGGTGGATGAATTTCGATGGATGGAGATCAATGGATACAAATCGGTGCATGCAAACTGGTGGATACAGACTGGTGGATACGGATTGGTGGATACAGTTCCGTGGATATAGTTTTGTGGATACAGTTATGTGGATACAGAACGATGATGATTATCAAGGGACGAAGAATGACGGATGATGATTGAGGGATGAAGAACGACGACGGCTCAATGGATTGCTCCGAGAATGAGTCTCACAACCTAGAAAGGATTTCTAGGGCCAAATCAAACGCAGAGTTTCTTGTAAGAAGATTCTTGGAAGAAAACTCAGATTTCTCAAATCTATGAGTGAATAAACAGATTGCACAAAAGCTTTTTTCTCTAAAATTCATTCACTGAGTTGAAGAGAGATAAGGGTTTCAACATAAATAGGCGACAAAGGAAAAGATCCCTAGGGTTTTCGCCAATACCCAAAAACAACATGTAGTTCTAAGAAAAACAGCCATAAGTCTAAAGTTACAAGAAAAAACAACACAGGGTTTATTTTTGCGTTAGTGTCTAAGACACTCGGCCAAGTAACTATTCCTGAATAGATTTGATGTAGTGATGTGATTGCCTCGTTAAAAACCTCGGTTAAAACCTTTGAAAGGAAAAGAGTACAAATCACATCACTTAACTACTCATTCATAGCTACTTGGTTTGCTAATTAGGATGAAAATATAGACGTTGAACACATATGTAGGAGCTTCTGAATCCGCGTGGAGCATCGTATGAATTTTCTGGCCTAGCTCATTGGCTGTAGACCGAGTGGTTCTTCCATCTGGCTCATGCTCTGACTCCGGTTCAAGCTCAGCTTCCGAGTCTGTTTCCTCAAGACTTGTCACGATCACATCATCATCTCTCTCTTGAAAAGGATTTTTCCTCAAATCTGAATCTGTACAAAAGGAAGTAAGTGAGAAGCATTTGAAATCGAAAATAACCTTACCTTGGGGATCAAGATGATAAGCTTGCTCCAAGTTCTTTATCGGACGTTGGATATTTCCGGGATCCCAAATATAGTTCTCATCGTTCACTTGAGCTTGAAGATGATAAGCTTGCTCCAAGTTCTCAATGATCTTCTTGTGCCTCGGATCTGGCATAGTCTTTCTTCCGACGTCTTTCTTCTTGTGAGACAAGTAAAAGTGGTAGATGAGCTTCTTGAGAGTCTTAGTGATATAAAAGTAGAACATAAGCTCTTCTCCATGTGCACGTTCATGTTCGAGCTTTGGTTGTACTTCTTGATGTGTGAACGGTTCATAAATATAAGACTCCCTTGTATTTATGATCTTAACTTGATATGTGGTTTTGATGCTCGAGTATGATGGCTCTTTCTCTTTGGATAACACTTCCTCATGTTGCTGCAAAACAAAATAAATCTCACTCGGAAACACCGGTGGAAGATTAGAGAAACTCATGAGAGTCCCTTTATACACAAAAGGTTTTCGGGATGTATTAAAAGAATGAGTTTTCTCGATCTCACCCGATTGAAGCTTCGGGTTGGAACTCTGGGATTTATTCTCCTATTGAGTTGGATTGATACACCACTGATCTTTACAATACATGAGATCTATGATCTCAAACTTAGATGTATGAGAGGAATCATCATACTTACTAGAACATCGGCTAGGTGGTTGCTTGATGAATATGGCCGGGTGTAGCTCTTTGTGTAAATTCTTTTGAACCAACTTCTTGATTCCGACCAGGGGTTCATGTCATTGAATTTCATCTACTAGAGGGACCTCTAAGCACTTGAGACTATCTTCAGGTCGCCATACAAAATTTCGAAGTGGTCCACACACACATAACTTCAGAGTTAGCAAGCTGCAAGTAGCTGAACTTTGAACATCGTTTGTAAACAGCTCTGAACTCCAATTGGAATGATCTATGGCTTGAAAAATTCCTTTTTGAACGTAGATCATTGTACATTTTTTCTTTATACCCCAGTTGTTGATAATCGTCCCCATATGGCCGTTACAAGACAGATACGTCAATATGTCATTTTCCAGACTTTGGGAGTAGTTGGTGTTTGGGGTGTGAGCTTCTGTTCTGATCAGGTCTGAACTCGTTTTAGGTTGTTCCAAGGTTGTAAGAAGTCCTTCTTGAGTTGAGAGAGTGTCCGAATTTGTCCTTGGAAGGTAGGACTTGATCTTAATCGGTAACAACCTATGATATGCACCAAGATAAAAGAAATCAGCACTCTCTATTCGAATAGAGTTGAGAAGCTTATCTCTATCTGGTGGTGGAGCATTAGTTGGATCTTCTTTGTCCAAGTCTCTCCATAATTTCATTTCATGGTTGTTGTCCTCCTCGATTAGCTCCTGAGTGTCATCCTTTTGGTTTGATTGTAGTTCCCTTCTTTCGATTGCATCATCGGCTTTAAGATTTGGAATATGACCACATATCTCCATAGGGGTTGTTGAAGCTTCTTCTTCAGTTGTGATTATCTCCTTAACACCTGAAATTTTCTCAAAATCTTTGACACTAGACAAGTGTGTTAAAACAGTCATGAAGCTATTGAAATCAGATTGTGGATCTGTTTTGAAGTCAAAAGAAATAGGATATCTCCCTTGTTTTTCAGTCATGCATTCATATTGCTCTAGCTCCTGATTCCTACACACTTCTTCATAAAGAGATTGTTGGACATCTTTTTCAGTCTCTTCCTCTTTGTTAACATCTGAAATATGCTCAATGTCCTTATCTTCTTTCCAATCAGCCACACAACAATCATTAATTTCCAGAACTCCACATTCTTTCTTGTACGCCACTTTATCACTGGGTTGTTCAGCAATCTGGGCTACGTCTTCTTCTTGAACCTTTTGATCTTTGCCTACAAAAGAAACCTTTGGCGAAGACAAGTGCGTTATACCAGAATCATAACTTCCAAATTTTTTGTAAAGTTCCCTTTTGATATTTTCTTCTATTGAACGTTGTGACTGTTCTATAATAACTTTTATGTTCTCGTGATATTCAGAATTGCTTAATTAATTAGAAACTAAAAGTTTAGAAGACTTTCCTCGATTGTACGTTTCTTGATGTTTTTGTGCAGATCGAGTAATTGGTTTAGGCTGGACGCTTGTAGCGTACTTCTTTCTCATGAGGGATTTGAGTTATGTCCATGTTTCAATGGGTTGCCTAGGCCACCGTTTCATCTCTTCCTTTCTCCACCACCTAAGCGCATAGTCTCGGAAACTTGAAACAGCAGCTCTTAGTAGCTCACGTTCGGTGAAGCATTGGCACTTGGAGGCATAATACATCCCCTTCTCCCATGTTGCATATCCAGTTGGATCTTGGTACCCATAGAATGGTGAGATGCTTCTACAGAGTTCTTTGTAACTGTAGGGTTGTGACCCATTCATTGTTCCTGAAATATCAAGAACAACTCGCAGTAAATTGTTCTAAAGGAATTTCACAAATCAGAAACATAAACATGGAAGGTTCAGATTAATGGAAACTCTCAAGCAAACAGAAGATGATCTAGATTTAGCAACAAAATTCAGCAACTAATTCACTGAAACAGCAAGTCTAGAACACTAACAACACTAAGACAATAACGAGACTCAATAAAGCGACTAAGAGACAAGACACCACACTGCAATTACGACACACACAAAACACACTCACAATAAAGAAACAAAAGACTTACAGCAATCAAAACGTGACACAACACAACTAAGAAAGACTCAATAATTAAAAGATAAGACACAAGACTCAAAGCTACGAACAATACTAAATGAACAAAGTGATTAACAATATATATAAAAAGAGAAGAAACAGAAGAAAAAGAAAAAAATAAAAAACATTAAAGAGATTAGGGTTTAGAAATTCTCTTAGCATTTGGTTCAGAGTTGGCTCTGATACCACATGATAGGATCCTGGATCGCAAACTCTGAGAA
>OVBE01017299.1:0-10500 GCA_900406425.1 Iberis pinnata | reverse complement strand
AAATTTAAAATAGATTTAGAACATTTAAATCCTAGAACCTTAAAACTAAACACTAATCGTTTCAAAACCAATTCCGCACCGTAAGTAACGTTGCCATTCAAAAACAATTCCGCACCGCTTATTTTTATGAACCGCACTTATTCTGCTTTTTACAAAATTTGCACCGTCCCGCTAATTTTTTTTACCCGCACCGCTTGATCCGCTGTCACCATTCGAAGCCTTAATTTTATGGAAAAGTGATTTTGTGATTTGAAACGAAGATTCTTACTAATTACTAATGTATTTATTTCTTAATATTTAACTATCCTTTTTATTAACCTTCTTCAAGCAATTATAAAGCAATAACTCACTTTGATAAAGAAAATTTCAAATGAAATATATACATGAAAAATAAATGGACCCAGTTCCTAAAAGAATTGCATTCTGGCCTATAGTATCAAGTGATCACTAGAAGTTGATGGTCTAAAAGTAGAATACATAATAAATTTATAGGACATATGAAGTATGAATCTGACTTTGCTTTTGATTGTTAATGATTTGAAAGATGACTAAAACATAGAGTGAAGATCTTTTGCACAAACAATATCAAATCTTGTCTTCTACTTATCAATTCCTAGTAATCAATCAAATATATCAACCCAAAATAACATATACTGATTGTCTTCAAATAACCAAAAAAAGAACATACGGAAATAAATATATTGAAATACACCAAATATGATATTTATGTGTAGTTTTCCAATCCAACTAATTACTTCTTCTTTTTTGAATTTATGATTCTTTTAATAGATTAGTAGCTAATCTCACCAATGTCATAGTCTTAAGAACAGTGGAATGATTAGAATCTTCCACCTCTTTGCCAATCTTAATAATGTTATAGAATAAAGGATAACAAGACCACTACACAAAGCTTTCCCAAGTCCTTGACCTGCCATGGATGAAGCAAATGAGTTGTGTTTGCGAAAGAAAGACAAGAATCTAACACAATAAACAGATACAAGGGTGTTGCAAGCTAGAAGTTAAATGTAGAACTATAAGGACTAGATACTATTCCTTAGCAGATCATCTAGAAGTAAGTTAAAGCTTGAAGATCGAGTAATAAAAGTAAACAAAATGGGTTCTAAAACTTTTGGATGAATCCATTTCATTTATACAAATTGTTCTTCATGAGTTTGTTTCCTAATGGCTTAAGTATTACACCTAAAAAAGCAAAAGAGATAACAAGTACAATGATCCATAACAGTAACTATACAAGAATCAAGAATGTGAGATGTCCTTACTTTTGATCAAGATTCATCTTTTAGATAGACCTAGTAAGATCCACTACATTCTTAAGCTATAAGAAGTATCAAAAGCTAAAAGCTGATTCCCTTATGCTTATTGCAAGTCCTAATCGGATCAAAATCAATGTAAAAGAGATGACAATTTCGACTTACAGAGATCAAATTAGCCAATTATTGAAACTTAGAGTCCAAATTCTTCCTAGCAGCTCTTGCATTATCATATTCAAACTTCAACACATCAGGAATATGTGAAGTATCCTTAACACAAAGCATCCTCCCTAAAGCACTTTCCTCAATCATAGGAAAATATGGATACAACAGAGAATTTACCACCCAGAACCAACTTGCTCCAACAATAGCACCTAAAGTTGCACCAGCGAAAACCTGAGCCACCGTGTGATAACCTAAGTAAACCCTAGAATACATTGTAACAACAGCTAAAGACCAATGGAGAAGATTAAGAATCCATCTGCTCTTTAATCCAAACCAGAACCCAATTCCTTTACAAGCCATTAAACTAAAGTAAGTAGCAAAGAAGAACATGAATTGAGAATGGCTTGATGGCCATCCATGTGAATCACAAGCTTCAAGCAATGTACAAGTCTCAGGACGAGCTTGTTCTACAAATGTTTTAATAAATTCGTTGATGAATTGTGAGATTATGAGACCTATGCCGAAGAAGATCCCCTGAAGCTCACGACGGAAGAGAAAATGAGAAACGAATCCGCCGAGGCTGATGAAGACTGGAACGAGAGAGATCCAAGCGAGAAAGTGCCCAAGCTGATCGCCGCGACGGTATCTGACGTGAGTTAAAGTTACGGCTTTGAGCTGCGGAGGTAGATCCATTGATGATGAATCGAGCGAAGAAGAGATAGATCCAAAGGAATCGTGTTAATCGAGAGAAACTTTCTCGAGAAAACAACTGAGAAAGTGAATGAGGAAAAGCCAAAAAATGTGACACGTGTATTTATACTGGATAAGGAATTAGTGGAACTCACGATTGAAACCAAATTTGTACTTAATTTCAATTTTTAAAGTTAAGTGCTAATTTATGTATTTGTGGGAATATTAAGGACTAAGTTAAAATTATACGAGTCGGCGAATTTTCTGTATTTTCTCCGAGCGGGGCAGGCGCGAGAAAATGGATCCAACTTGAAAATTCCTTTTTGTTGTTTCGTTATTGAAAACTTGTTCTGTGTGATTCTGAATCGATCTCTACTCTCGAAGAAGCTAGGTGTGCTCTAATGGCAGATGATGGCTCTGCGTCTAATCCAAGAGACCCGATAAAATCTTCAGGTGATTTTTAAAATTTTCTCCCTCTTTGATTTTGGGGGTTGCTTACTGTCTGTGATTGGAAAGTGGAAAATTAAGGTATTTTTATTCTAGTTTTACTGTAAGTGTAAACCCTCGAGTTTGATTTTGCACTTTGTGTTAGTGATGGAGAGTGTGTTGTTGTTTGCTTCTTGAGGAAATTAGGTTAAGGGATGATTTAGGGAAGAAGAAATTTGTATAATACTTGCTTTACTGTGTTTGATTTGCATCTGAAGTTTGTTAACGTTAAGATGGCTATTTCATGTTGAAACTTCATTGTTTTTGTTCTGTATTTGGTTTTTCTTTGGCTTATTGATTGAAGGAGCTGTTCTTAGCATAAAAGCATTGATGGAACTTGATTGTATATCTGGATATAACTGTGTATGTAGTTGGGAATGTTGCGGGACAAAGAAGGCGGCAACAAGCTATTACAGTGGCGAAGGAAAGAAGAGAATTGCTTGTTAGGGCAAAACGGCTTTGTAGGGTTGGTACTAATGGCGATGAAGAGGATGTTAATGATAAGAATGAGATGATGATTGATGAAGAACAGCCAATATTAGAGGCTCAAACCTGTAAAGTTGTGGAAGAGCTCAAGTCTGCTGTTCAATATCAGTAAGTGAATCTATCAAACTTGGTAAAACTAGAAAGTCTAGGTATTCATCAAGTCTGATATCATCTTCTTGTTCAATTTTCAGGGGAAAAGGTGCAATGCAGAAGAGAGTGAGTGCTCTTCGTGAGCTTAGGCGTTTACTATCAAAATCTGAGTTCCCTCCTGTTGAAGCTGCACTCAGTGCTGGTGCAATACCTTTACTTGTGCAGTGTCTTTCATTCGGCTCTCCTGATGAACAGGTTTCTTACACTAGCCTTATATATGCTTCATTGTTATCTCTTTGATATTGCATTTCTTTGCTTAGCACTTCGCTGTAGAGTGATCTTTTGATTTCATTTTTGTCTAATTACAGTTACTTGAGTCAGCTTGGTGTCTTACAAACATTGCTGCTGCTGGAAAACCTGAAGAAACAAAATCTCTATTGCCTGCACTGCCATTGCTCATCGCTCACCTTGGAGGTTTGTACTGGTCAACCAACAAAGTTCTTCGTTACTCTTTTCTTTTGTTGGATTAGATTACTTATGATTTGAAGTCACTTTTCAGAAAAGAGCTCTGCGCCAGTGGCTGAGCAGTGTGCATGGGCAATTGGTAATGTTGCGGGTGAAGGAGAAGATTTAAGAAATGTACTTTTGTCTCAAGGGGCTTTACCACCTTTAGCGCGTATGATATTTCCTGACAAGGGTTCAACAGTAAGAACAGCTGCATGGGCATTGTCAAATCTGATTAAGGTGTGAAATGGGGCATGCGTTTTTATCACATTGGTTTATGATCACAAATCCATTGTTACAAAGTAATTTCACTATTCAATTTAGGGACCTGAATCAAAGGCTGCAGCACAACTTGTTAAAGTCGATGGGATACTCGAGGCAATTCTCCGCCACTTGAAGAAACCGTGAGCAAAGTTTCATCTCTCTTAAATCACAGAACTGCCTTACTTCTTGTGTTTTCATGCTTCTTACTGATTATTGAGCTTTGTAGGAGTCTTTTGTATGCCATAGATATTCTATCACTCGACTTTGATGGATATTTTGATCAAAATGTTATTGATTGTTGGATTCAGGGATGAAGAAGTTGCTACAGAAATTGCATGGATTGTTGTTTATCTTTCTGCTCTCTCGGATATTGCTACAAGTATGCTTTTGAAAGGAGGCATTCTTCAACTACTTATCGAAAGATTAGCAACCTCGAATAGTATACAACTTCTCATCCCGGTTCTAAGAAGTGTAGGCAACTTTGTCTCTGTTGATCCCAAAGCAATATTAACCATCCTTATCAATAGACAGAACGCTGAAGGCTAGTATCTTTCACCATTAGCTTAATCATTTATCTTGTTCAAGATACTAATATTCAAAATCAAATTGCAGAAAGTGTCATTGGTGTGCTTGCAAAGTGCTTAAGAAGCGAACACCGTGTCTTAAAGAAGGTCAGCATCACATACCTATTTTGCCTTCTCTTTATTATCGGAAGCTTTCTTTGTCTTCTTCATCAGTAAAGTCGTTTTTGTAGGAAGCTGCGTGGGTGTTATCTAATATAGCTGCAGGATCTATTGAACACAAGAAACTGATACTTTGTTCGGAAGCAATGCCATTGTTGCTACAGCTTCTCTCAGCATCACCTTTTGATATAAGAAAAGAAGTTGCTTATGTCTTAGGAAATCTCTGTGTAGAATCTGCAGAAGGAGATACACAACCAAGGATAATTCAAGAGCATTTAGTCTCAATTGTTAATGGTGGTTGCCTCACAGGTTATATTGAGCTAGTTAGATCTCTTGATATTGAAGCTGCTAGGCTTGGTCTTCAATTCATTGAGCTGGTAACTAAATGGTTCTGAAGCTCATTGAGACTCTTGAGTTTGCTTGTCATTTTTGGATCCTGAATGATCTTAAACTAATGTAGGTTCTAAGAGGAATGCCAAATGAAGAAGGTTTAAAGCTTGTGGAAGGAGAAGATGGTATTGATGCAATGGAAAGGTTTCAGTTCCATGAAAATGAAGAGCTTAGAGTTATGGCAAATAGTCTTGTGGATAAGTACTTTGGTGAAGATTATGGAATTGATGAATGATATCTCCAAAGTTTCTCTCTTTTTTTTTTGCTTGTAATGAAAGTAAGTGATAAAGAGAGTAGACATGTAGATTTTGGTTCCTCTTTGTGTTGTGTTGTTGTAACTTGTAAAACAGTTTTGCCTCACCAGTTAGGATTTTTTGCATTAGTTTACAAGAAGGCAAGATGTAGAAATGGTAAATGCTTAAACCTTACTACTTTTGGTGCTTATGGTTATTACTAATCAAATTGAATAGCATTATTAGATATTCATGGATTTGAAAATCAAATTATAAGATATATAATGTTAATGAATTGATTCATCTAATTAAAATCTAAAATGTTTTAGATTTTTTTTGTTTTATTATATTTCTATGTACAAATTTAAAAACTATTCAATATATTACCATCAATAATTATAATGAAGTTTTTGTTGATTAAAGTATGCTAAATTGCACAATTAGTAGATGTTTACAGAAAAATATTAAGATTTTGAAAGTGTGTGTGTTTTATCTAAATTTCTTGTATAATAAATAGTTAGATTTGAACTGATGAAAAAACATCACAAGTTGAAAGAATAAAGTATTAGTTAAACAAAATTATTAGAAATTGATTAACTTAATTTTATGTCTATTTGAACTTTTTGTTTCAGTTTTTACATTGTAGAATCAAAGAAGACAAATTGATTCAATTGATTTTAAAATTAGTTAATCAAATTAGTTAAATAAAGAGGTTAAATAAGTAAGTATAAACAATTTAATTAAAGTCAATTATGGATAATGTCTGTTCGTATTCCCGCTTCCTTTACTCTGCTTTTAGGGCTTTGCTTCTTCGTCTTCTTCCTTATTTTCTCTCTCGCTCTCGGTCTCTCTCTTGTATATCTCTCTTTTAGCTGTTTGTTCTAGAGTTTTGGAGAAGAAGACGATCAGTCTTTGGGTAAGTTTTTTCTTCTGAAAAGCTTCTTCTTTTTATTTTTTATTTTTTATTTTTTATCTTCCACTGTTCATTTTGGTACAGATTTAGGAGAAAATGATGAAATCTGAAACTATTTTTAGAAACTATTTGTTCTTCTTTCGATAGAATCTAGAAAGGTTTTGTTTTTAAGGTAAGATTTAGCTAAAAATCCGAGACTATTGATGAATCAGAGTTTTAGGGTTTCTTCAGAATCTATGAAAGTTTGTAACTTTGTTTGTGTTTTGTTCCAGTTTCAAAGTCATGAGTGGGAAACAATCATCAGATCATCGAGACAAAACTGGAAAGAACAAAATCTCGTCTGTCACTACTCAACCGATAAGCTTAATGTTTGCTCATCAAGATGAACTTTTGACTACAAAACATGAGATTCTAATGGAGGATCATGAGAGTTTGAAGAAAGATTACGCTAGTCTTCAGATAAGATTCAAACATGTTCAAGAAATGAACGAAACCATGAAGTCACATTTTCAAAATCAGAATCAAAATAAAGAACTTGAAGCAATGAATCAGAGTTTGCTTAAGGATCTTGAGAATGAGAGAAGTGAGAAGGAAGAGTGTAAGAAGATGATTGAGGAGATGAAGAGAGTAGAGAGTGAGAGAAAGGCGACGAATCTAAACTTGCTTAAGGATCTTGAGAAGGAGAGAAGCAAGAAGGATGAGTTTAAGAAGAGATTAGAGAGTGAGAGAAAAGCAAGTAAAGAACTTGAGGCAACGAATCTAAGCTTGCTCAAGGATCTTGAGAAAGAGAGAAGCGAAAAGGAAGAGTATAAGAAGAATGTTGAGGAGATAAAAGTACTTGAGGTTACAAATCTAGGCCTGGTCAAGGATCTTGAGAGTGAAAGAAGTGAGAAGGGGAAGTATAAGAAGACTGTTGAGAAGATGAAGAGAGTAGAGAGTAAAAGGAAGGCAATGTTCGATGATCTTGAGAGGGAGAGAAGCCAAAAGGAAGAATATAAGAAGAGGATTGTGGAGATGAAGAGAGACATGAGTGAGAAAAAAGCAATGATAGATGGTTTGAGAAGTAAGAATGAAGAGCTTTTAGTTGCATTAGAGAACGAAGAAGAAGTTCATCAGAAGAATGAAGATAAGTATAATGAATTAGCAGAGAGATTTAGTAATGTTGAAAAGGAATGTTCATATTTGAAATCTCTCTATGATGTTGAAAGTAAAAAAGATGTGGTTTTGATTGATGATGAAGATCATCAGCATCATCATCATCATAATAAGAACAACATTGTTACAGGTATGTATGTTTTGATTTTTAAGCTTTTGTTGAATCTTTTGAAACTTTCTTTGAAATCTTTTTTATTTGTTTTTTGTAGATACGATTATGATTAGTGATGATGATGATAATGATAATCCTCCAGGAGAAAACATCATAACGAGACAAGAAGAAGAATGTGACAATGGAGTAAACTCACCACAAGTAAACTATCCATCAACGAAAGTAAATCATAAATTTTCACTATCTTCTTCGTCTTCATCATCATCATCATCAGATGATTATGTAGTAGTAGTTAAAAGGTCTTGAAGCAGAAAACAGAGAGCAAGAAGAAGTAAATTTGAAGCTGATCACACTTTTGTTAAGCTACTTAAAAGCACATAATCTTATATTTTATCAATCTCTGGTTTGTTTTTTTGGTTTTTTGCCAGAGAGAACTTTTAACAGTTTGGAAGGATATTAATTGTGAATTATTCGGCTTAATATTAAATTGCTTCCTAATTAATCACAATTTGAGTTATTTTGATTCTTGAGTCACTCTCTTATGCTTGCTTAATCAAGACACTAATTAGGTTTTGTTCACTAATCACGTAATTATTAACTAATGAGCTTTAATTATTATTTTTTAGGAGCTCGTTTACATCATATATAAATGGACAATTTGGTTCTTCCTTTTTTCGCTCTTCGCACTTCACTCCTGCGTTTTCGTCTTGTTTCAAATTTTGAAATTCCTAAGAAGAAATTCTTCGATCTTCATCTTGTGGTTTGTGTTCTAAGCGTGAGTTCTCTACTAATCCTTATCGAATGCTTTTTTCGTTGATCTTCTTCTATGGTAGAATCGTTAGCTAGATTGTTTGGAATTTCAATCGTATAGTTTCAGATTCGGAATCGATCATCTGTTTTCATGTTTTACTTAGCTGATTCCATTGTAAACGAGTAGAGAAATATCTAATCGAAGTTTTGTTTGGGATGTATACGAAATTTATTAGAATCGTTTGAACTACTGCGGTTTTAGATAATCGCTGAAATGGAACAAGAAGGAGAAGCCGGAAACGGAGGAAATCGAAAACGCATGAAATCATCTGTATGTTTGTCACGACTTTGAATCTTTCGTTTATCTCGTGATGATGATGATGATTCTGTGGTGGATTAGATTTTTAAGTTTTAGCTTGGAAATTTTATAGGAGGAAGAAGAAAAAGGAGATTTGAGAGATGGAATGAGCTTAGATACAATTGAGAACGAAGAAGAAACTGAAACAAAACTTGTTGATTCTGATGAAATAGAACTCAACATTGCTTCAATTCTTGATAAGATTGAGAGCTTCACACAGACTGTAAGCTTGTGATTGATAACTTCAATGCAATTAAAACTCACTGACTTGCTTATCTTTGATTGTTATTATCATCTCTTTGTTTTAGGTATCTAATGTGCTAGAATCAGGAAAGACATTGCTCAAAGAACTTAGTAACGATTTCGAAGAACGCATGATTATGTGAGATTGAAGAGAGACTCTATTGTGTTTTAATCTATGTAACATAATTGAGATGTTTATACATTAACTTGAGACATCTATAAGCAGGATACACAAAGAACAAGTTGAGAAATGGCAGGAGGAGATTGAGGAATTGCGGTTGCTTGATGCATCAAATGAGGAGATTGTTTCCCTTTTACACAATTTTCGTTATCTGATTCCGAATCCTAGCATTGATGAGTCTTAAGGTAACAATCTTAAACCCATAATGATATACTATTAGCCATTACTAAGAACAGATTATCTTCTATATGATTGTTTAAGACTATATAATGTCTTGAAGGAAAAATAAAACAAGCTTAACTTGACCATATTACTAGTTTTAATCATCTTCACTTGTCACACACAAAAAAATCATCTTCTACTTGCTCAACTATAAATATAATAGTTTATATATTTTTTGCACATTACTAATTCACGTCTGATTTTAGATTTAATGAAATAGTTTATATATGAATTAGTCGACTTTTCATGACGATGTGTCAGTAGAATCACCGGAATTTATTTACGGTTAATGTTTTAGTATAAATTATCACAATTTTGAAAAATTTGTGTATGAGCTAGATGAATATAGTAGTTTATATAGAAGGATCTAGAAGATCCATAACATTAATGAAAATATTTTTAATAATATTATAGAGATTTGTGTATATTCTTGCTTAGGAAATATCTTTATTATATATACTTGTGTATCATCACCTATATGATCATGAGAGTAAATATCAAATTCTTCCAATCCTAAACTCTCATCACTCTATCAGTTTATGTATAATAGCAGTTCATATATAATTTAGACTTTTTTGGGGGTCAAACATATAATTTAGACTTAATATAACAATTTATGTATAAGTCCACTAAGTAACTATTTATACACTAACCTAAAAAAAGTATTTGTAAGTAAAGAAAAGTTGAAAGCATTTTAATTAAACTCACAAATGTAATGTGTGGATCAATCTATGTATATATTTTAATAAATTGAGTCGAATTAAAAATGTATGGGTTATTTATGAGAGTCAGGTTTAGGTGTTAGCCAATATAGAAATCGTCTACCGTTGTATTATGTTATAAAACGACAAAACATAATGTCAGCTCGTGTCGTTACAAAAGTCTCTGTCTTATCTTTAAACGTTAACGGTCCTGGTTTTTACTTACTGACACAATATAGATATGCCAAATCGATTTTCGGTTCAATTTTGGTCCTACAAGTTTCTTGTTTTCCAATATTGTAGATCAATAACCACTGAATTGGTATAGTTGTTTAATTTATATTATTATTGGATCGAGCACTTTGTTAAATATCAACCAAATTTTAGATCTAGTATCCAAAGGTCTAGTACCATCTTGAGGTAATGGAAAGATTAAGGGAAACAAAGTCTAAGCTCGAGTTTTTTCGAAGTTGAGCTCAATCCAAATCTCGGTTTATATCAGTTTTTTTAGTCATGTTGAACTAATACTTTATATGAGATCCTTATTATTAGGATTAGGATATATATTTATATTAGGATTATGATTTATTTATTAGAATCTTC
>OVBE01017298.1:0-10501 GCA_900406425.1 Iberis pinnata | reverse complement strand
GGAAAAAAAAAAAAAAAAAAAAAAAAAACTAGACTAGCGAAGTACAATGCAACTGCACTGGACGACGAGAAGAGCTTCTTGTATTGTTGTGTTGTTCTGGATATTTGAGGGCAATAAATCACAAATGAGGCAATGACAAGTAGGATGTTAATAATTTAATAAATAAATAACATCCTGACAAAAAGAGTATATAATTATCATCGAGGCAATTTTATTGATTATATAGGGGTTCCAAATATATTTTGATGTTATAACCACAAAAGAGTTAAATTTTATTAATAAAACCTTGATAGAGACTTTTTCTTTCATATCTTGATAGAGACTAAAGAGAGAGTTATTGAAGCTAAAAGAACCACAATTTTTGAGAGGAGGGATGAGATTTGAGACCCACCCGACAAGAAATTACCAGAATATAACAAATAAATTTTACGCAGCTTCTTCGAAAATTGTTCACTTGATCTTGAAGAAATTGGATAAGCTTAATTTTATATAACAAAAGAAGGTATATGGAAAACGACTGTTTTAAAAGAAAACGACTTTTTTATATATATAAAGAAAAAGAAAACGATTGTTATATAGTTTCCGATTTGATAAAAGCCTTTTAAATAATTAGAGTATATAAGGAAAACGAGAAAATCGAAAGGATTGAATCTTTAAAGGAAAGATCTACTTCGATGAAATTAACTGTATATAAAAGGCGTTGACATAATATGCAGCATATATTTGTTTGACTGAACCAGCCAAAACTAACATGTAACAATTGCAAACTTTGTCTTTCTCACATATCATTAAGAAACAATACTAGACATGTCTTCTCAGTTCTCAGCTGATTTTTTATAATTTTTCTATGTTTGGTTAGAATGGAAAGATCGGGACAAAGAAACCATTGACTAGCAACAAGAGATCAAAAACCTTAATCTCTCTATTACAAGCGTCATTAGAATTTTTTATATTCTTTAATTTTGATAGGGAATGTTGTTCCGTGGCGCACGATGTAAGTGCGAAAAATCGCCTCACAACAGAATATTAAAAAAGTGATTACGAAGTGTTTGTGAATCTGAATATTATTGCTCAAATTTATGTTACAATTTTCTCTTGAGAGTTTACAAAGTCTTTTTCGGAGCCCTTTTCTATGAGCTTCCCCTCCCTCTATTTATATTCTCAATCCTCTTTAATAGCATTTAATTTACCGATCCTCCTTTGATTTCACCGCGTAACGGTAGATCACGTCATAATGAGTAGAAGCACACTCTCCATAATCCCACGGGCTTACGCGCACGTTCGACGGATCGGTTCATCTTATGCGCTTCATTCTTTCTTGGGCTTCCTGTGACATCCGAGCTATCGTGAATGCTTGTCTTGATAGTCACTAGCATGGGCTGAGTTTTGCTTCTTAGTTTGGGCTTCGGTGAACTGGAGTGCATCTCGATTTCCTAGGTTCGGTGAACCGGAGCACATCTCAATTTCCTCGCTCCGGTGAATGGGAGCGCACCTCAATTCCTTGAGTTCGGTGAACCAAAACGCATTGATTTCCTAGGTTTGGTGAACAGGAGCGCACCTCAATTTTCTGGGTTCAGTGAACCGGAGCACATTGATTTCCTGGGTTCAGTGAACTGGAGCGCATTGATGGAGTGAATCGGAGAACACTCCGAAAACGTGACCCGAGTGATTTTGCACTCCCACATTTTGCCCCCTCCCAATCATGTAATGGAAGTTTTTAATTGCAGGATTTCAATTAGTGATTCGCAAATAAAATTGTGGAGTCGATTTTTGGAAGTTAGGATATTCTGCAAATCACATTAGTTGGACGGGAATCCATGTGTTTTAATTTCTTGCATGGATTAATTTCCTGCAATACTCCTATTTAAACCCACACTCAAACTCATTCTTGGGTTTTGTGTCATTCCTCTCTACAAGTACCAAAAAGTTTTAGCCCTCATTTACTCATCTCCTCAAAAAGACTCAAAGGTAATTCATTTTCTCATTATTCTCTCCACAAATTTTTCACTTCTTTGCTCTTTTTTTATTGTTCTGCATTCTTAAAATTTTCTTCAAAATCTTGTGATTTTTGCTTGCTTGAATCCGTTGTATGGTTACTTTTGCTTTGAAAATCTATTTTTAGGTGTCAATTTTGATCTTCCACGGATCAAATTCTCAATTTCTTTCGTGTTCTTTATTTAAATATGAAATTGTAATATTCCAACAAGTTTTTCGAAAAACTTGACAATTCATCATATTTGATATAAAATTATCCTTCTTCATTTTGTTTACTTGTTGGAATTTCACATTTTAATATTTTTCTTTCTTTTTTTAGAAAAAAAGAAAGGATTCTCTTATCTTCTCTCCCTCTTTTCTTCACCACTCATTTTTCCTTTCTTTCTTCTTCTGCTTCTTTTTTCTCTTTTCTCTTTTCTCTCTTCTCTTTTCACCCGCACCGCGGGTCAGCTCTCCGCGAGACAATCTCTCCATCACCGTTTCACCCGCACCGCGGGTCAGCTCTTGACGAGGCAATCTCTCCGAGTTGAGTCCACAAATTGGTTCTCCGCAAAGCAGTCTCTCCGGACCGAGTCACGCTGCTTCCCCCGGTTCAGACTGCACGGTTCCTATTTTACCCAAAACGCGAGCCAGCTCTCCACGAAGCAGCCCTCCCCCCGAGCAGAGTCGGCAAGTCGGTTCTCCGTAAAGCACCTTCCCCAAGACGCATTATACCTCTTCTCTAGGTTCGACCACAACATCTTTATCTCTTCCGAGCCACGAGACGAGATCCTGTTAGGCGTTATCCCCGAGCCGAGTCGTGATCCTCATCGAGTTATCCTCCTGGGTTGCATAAACCTACTTTGAGCATCGCTTCTCCTGAGTCGCATGGCTCATCTTTGCGCACCGTGACTCTTGTTTTATCTAAATTGGGTGGCACAAAATATTCTCCCGCGCTGCACTTTGCGTCTCACGAGTTGCGCTCTTTGTTTCCCAAGTTGGACCAGGAATCACCCGATCTGAGATGCATGCCTAACCCCATTCCTGAGTTGGACTCAACGTCGGTTCATGTTCCATATTTTGGTCCCCACCCTTGCTCTATGTTATCTCCAAAACGATTGTTAGGATTTCAGAACGTTTGCCGTATTCCTAGGGATGTTGAGCTTATCTCTCCATCTCTCTTAGAGAACCTAAAGATAGTGGGAGGCGGCTTTTGTTGCGATTTTGAAGTTTACTTTAGGAATTGTGAACTCTCTTTCCCTTTGCTTGAGCTCCTCGTCCGCTTCTTACACGCTCTTGGAATCGCTCTCCCCTAGTTGTGTCCGAAATTCATTCACACTGTTGTGGGATTGCAGACTCTTGCTGAGAAGATCGGTTTTGAGCTTGACGTTGCGTCCCTCGCTCGTCTTCAGGTAATGAGGGGTGCCCAAAGTCAATATGAATTATTCTACTTGACGCCAAATCTTAACTATAGTATCCTTTCTGGACTTCCTAAGAAGTATGAGGACTGGAAGCATTCATACTTTTATTTCCCGGTGAACGAATCAACATTCGAACATCTTTCTCATTTAGCAGTTACGAACTGGTCTTCCAAACCCGTTAGCGGCTCAGATTTGGGTTCTTCATGCTTGTATCTATTTTTTTTCTTGTGTTTAAATGTTCTAACACTTCTATATTGGTTTATGCAGCATCACTTTGGAAGAAAGAACGCAAGGCCACTCTTCCCATCAACTAGCAGAGTTCATAGCAGTTAGTCGCACCAAGAAATTCGCCTTGAAAACGATTACACCGCTTTGGGATTTCAGCTCTGCTTCTCGTCTCAGGGACCCCACCATTTCCCAACGCTCTCTTCCTAACTCTGACAGTCTTACCGTTTAGTGCATCCTTTCAACACTTGGTGGTTTTCAATATAATTATTGTTATTTTTACTTATTTCTTAAAGCATTCACTTTTCCGTTTTTAGCTCTCAATGATACTCAAGATATCGAGATGTCTGATTACCGTGCCGCGAGGAAAGCTAAGAATATGGTTGCGCAACTGATAGAATGTCCGCAGGTGGTGAGATCTTGCCCACCGAACCGAGTGCTACTCCAGCAATCCCCAGCAACCCCGTCGCTAATCCTTCGGCTCATTCTAAAAAGGGGCAAATAAAGCCGACAAGGCTCTGGTTTCATGTGCCGATCATACCACTCTCCAAAGTTTTTTAACCGTCATCCCGTCATTTCTCTCCCTGCGTCCAAGGATGTTTCTCGCCTCACTGAGGGTGATCCCGATCTGAAGGGATCTTTGAAGAGAAAGCTTCCGGAGAAAGGGAAAAGGAGCGAGAAGAGGCAGAAGTACAATTGGGACTTTGGGTATAATTCCACAATCTGATCATTTTAGACCCAAAGTCGTCTTCCCATCTCTTCCGTCACTTCCGCTTCAAGGAATGAATGATTCCTGCACTTTAGGACCTCTTGACTGAAGATCACGAGAACTACAAGATGTTCTCCAAAAGTCTTGGCGAGGTAAGCCTCTCAACCCTTGCCTTTATCTAACTTTTCACTTGGTATTGTGATGTTCTTCTTTGTGAATATATTTTCCCTTGCCTTTGTTCATAATTTAGGTTGGTAAAATTGTGCTCTTGACTCGTCCTACCGCCAACTCACCGCTGCTAGAAAGCAGGTTGGCTCGAAGGCTGTCGAAGAACGGATTGTTGTCCTCACCGTTGAGCTTGAAGATTTATGCCTTAAGTATGAACGTGACATGGTTGGTGTGAAGTAAGCGAATGAAGATCAATGACGCTTGTAGTTCGTGGAAACTCGTGTGAGAAACGCGAAAGAAGATCTGCGCGTCATGCATGAGAAGCTCATGGGAATGGAATATGCTTCCGCTGAGTATCTCCAGGAAAGGGAAGTACTTCTGACTGATAAAGCTGGACTCGCCGATCGCCTTGAGGAAGTCAAGGCTCGCCTTAATGATCTCACCCTCTCTTGGGAGATGACTATGCTCGAGCAAACGAGGAGGGAAAGAAGGTCGTTGTTGAGATGGTTTGAGTTGGGGCTGAGCGGGTGAGACTTCACCTTGTAGCTCAGAATGCTGCCCGTGAGTCCTCGGCATATTTTCGCGAGGTTAGTGCCAACCTTGAGATCCTTGCAAATAATACCAAGGGAAAGATTCCGGATCTCAATGCGGAGCTTGAGGTCCTTATTATTGATAGCGAAGCTACAAAGAATGCGTACGTAGAAGCTGAGGCAAAGATCCCACCTCTCGACTTAGATGGGATTGTTTAGCTCTTTTTGGGTTCGCCACCTTTGCCTTTAGGTTTCAAGGCTTGCTGCTCGCCTCTTTCCGTTACCCCGGTCCTTTCTCCTGCTAGGGTTTCATCCACCCCACTCATTGATACATTGGTCGATAGTTCAACACTTCCTTGGTTGATATATCGATTCCTCCATTTGTCGAGGGAGAGGTTCTTATTGATGAGTTTGGTTCCAACATCGGACCCGAGATAGACGAGATGATAGATGAGAATCGTGCTGCCACCGAGGAAGATCCTACGCAGGCTTAGGATCGCTTTATTGCTTTCGCTTTTGTGATCCAGAGACTTGCTTTGTTATCTCCAGTATTTTATGCTTTTGTGTTTTACTCGGGATTACCCAAAATCCACTTTATCATTTTGAGACTTTGTCATATGTTGCTCGGGATGGCCCAATGCATTTGTTTTGTTATGGATTTATCTATATTGGCAAATTTCTTCTATGTCACCTTGAATTTAAGCTTTTGCATACATTTTCAATAAGACTTAACCAAACTTTAATCCACTCACATAATTCTTTAAACTGATTATCACTTTTTAGCATTGCTCGAGCTTAGTTTGGACTCTTTCTTGGTAGTCCGGTCCTTATACCTTAAACCTTTTATCAGTTTTTTTTATCGAGTTCATTCCAAGCTTATTTTAATTTTTGAGCGCGGACTTTTGATTTGCGAGTGTTTTGGCTTAGCTTTTTATTTAGCTTTTTGTTTCTTGCTTAGCTTTAACTTAACTTTTATTTTAGCTTTTGATTTAGCTTTTTTCTTAGCTTTTTAATTTAGCTTTCAAACTTAAACGTTTTTTTTCCTTAACTTTTATTTAGCCTTTTTTTTAGCTTTTTCTCTTAGATTTTTTATTTAGATTTTCGACTTAGCCTTGACTTAACTTTTATTTTAGCTTTTTTGATGCTTGGCTCGCGCCTTTTGTGTGAGTGCGGTATGTGCTCCTTTTTTTTGTTTTAAATAAACAAAAAACTGAAAACGCAAGTGTTTCTCTATTGATGCGAATGGAGTACAAATACACGAACTTGGTTACAATGCTATCTTATAATTTAAAATTAAAAGTATGTCTTAAAATGCATTTCATTCTATGATCTTAGGACTTTGACGCCATCTTCGGACTCCAGCTTGTAAATGCCATAACGCACACCCCTCGTTACTCTGTAAGGACCCTCCCAGTTTATACCCAGTTTTTTGGCACCACACGCAGCTGTATATGAGAATACTTGCTGAAGTACCAGATCACCGACATTCAAACGTCAGATCCTTACCGAGAGTTGTAGTAACGAGCCACCGCGTGTTGATAGTTTTGAAGTCTCGATGATGCTTGATCTCGCCTCTCATCTATGAGATCGAGGCTATCAAACACAATCTCATCATTTTTCTTGGATCCACCATGTTGACCGTTCTTCGAAGACGAGAACTGCAACTTCTGCAATTACTACTACTTCCATCCCATACACAAGGAAGAAGGGGGTTTTGTTAGTCGTTTTCCTAGGCGTAATTCTGCAAGCCCACAAGATGTCGTGGAGCTCGTCTGCCCATCCTCCTTTGAAAGCTCCCAATATCTTTTTTAGGTTATTGATCAAAGTTTTATTTAACGCTTCTGCTTGGCCATTTCCTTGAGGATATCTCGGTGTTGCCTTGCTTAAATTTATCTTCTACGTCGAACAGAATGCCTCGAACTTTTTTGAGATAAACTGAGACCCATTATCAGTTACAATCTCATAGGACAAACCATGACGACATATCACGTTTCGCCACACAAACTTTTGGGCAACTGTGTTGGTGACATTCTTGAAGGCTGCTGCTTCTATCTATTTTTAAAAATAATCCATCAACACGAGGATGAATCTTGCTCCGCCAGTTGAGGGGTGAAGCGGTCGAATGATATCCATCGACCATCTCATGAATGAGTATGGAGAAGAGATGGAAGAGAGTTGCTCGGCAAGTTGGTGTATGAACGAAGCTTGTCTTTGGTATTTCTCACATCTCAGCGTATATTCTTCACATTATTTTACCACAGTTGGCCAAAATATCCTTGTCGCTTGATTTTCAGGAGACCTTCATGAACTTCTATAATGATGGTCAATGCTTCCTTGGGTCTGACACACACAAGGTAGGGTCATGCGACACTTCTTTTGTAGAGTAGTCCATTGACCATACAAAACCGCGCGCTCCCAACCTTCAGTTTTCGTGCTTGCCACTTGTCATTAAGAGTTTTTCCTGTTGTAATGTATGCCTCGATCGAAGCTCTCTAGTCTTTGGATTCTTCACATGGATCATCCGGTGTATGCTCTTCTATTGCAATAACCTACTCTGAGGTGAGTGGATTGCCAACGTCCGAGCTGAGTAGAGTACTAGTAGCTCATGTGCTTCTTGCAGGCGCTTGCTCTAAGGTAAGTCGACTGTCCACGTGATCATTCTTTTCTTCGGTTGCTCCACCCGAGCTGAGGTTGCTGCCATTTGGGTCAACTTCTTCTGTACCAATTTTATCTGACCCAACTTGGGTGTCGTCATCCTAACCAAGGCGGAGGGCAACATCTGAGCCGAGCTCTCTGTTGATTGGTGTAAGGTCTCCTTCAACTACTTGGACTCGGACTGGTCTCCTAGTGAAATTAGAGTTCATTTCTCAAACGGCCTCTTGGAGAGAGTTTTTCATCTCCTGGGTCTCTTGGATCGAATGCTTAGGTCGCCTATCAGGTTGGCAAGAAGGGATGCGGTTGTCCTCCTTGTATTTGTTGGATTCTCCTTATGAGTATTTGGACAGGTCGATGATGTCCCTCTCGTCACCTAAGGCCTTGGTGGGCTTAGTGTGATCTGATTGTTTGGAGTCGACCTGAGACTAATCGCCTTTCAGATTGGAATGTTCCTCTTGGAGGTTGTTGTTCGGTGGGATTTATGTGGTGTTAGAGCAGCGTTCGTGCGTCTTGACCGAGTTTGGTGTTGGAGTGCACAATAACCTCCTTGAATGCTCCCCGAAGATAGGTTAACGTCGGGCGGAAGTTTGGAGCGATTGCCGACGTGATGAGGCTACCTGGTTAGGGCATTTGGTGATCGCCTTGGTTTGGTCTGCGGATTCCTTTGCTACTTTATCTAGTCGATCGAGCAGGGACTGATTCAGGGTGTCTTGCATCTCCAGCCTCTCAGACATGGATTGCACGGATTAGCGGAGCGCTTGGATTATGCTAGTGTACCCATTCGGTTGAGGTGGTATATTTTCGGCCATGATAGTAGTTTTCCTTTTGCATTTTAAATCTTTGAACTTCCCCACAGACAGCACCAATTTGTGGATGTTAGAATCTACAAAGTAAATTTATAGATATATTTTAATGAGAAATTAGGCAATTTTTGTCTTAATAAAGAAAAAACAACAACTCAAATTTGTATGAATATGATTTGTATTAATAAGATTGCTTTTTTCTCAAACCTGCATACAAGAGAAAATGTTCAAGTAAAATTCTAAGAAAGCCCGAAAAAGATCCTCTCTCACTGGCTAATCTTTTTATTTATACACTTTAGGTCGGTTCCGATTATAGTTGGGGTTTCCGGGTATTTCGGGCTTCTGCTCCAATTTTCCTGATGCATTCATACCTCCTCATTGCCACGATCTCGGTGTATCCTGGGAAGTTTGGAACGGTTTAGACTTGGCTTTTACTTTTTCAGGTTGCGTCCGTATCGACCTCGATCAAGCTACGCGTTGGGTGTTCCATCATTGTCTTAGTGTACTTAGGTGTAAATACCTTCTCGGTCAATTCTTATGGGACCAATACATGCTAAGTTGGTTAATATAACGCTACTAGCTAAAGAAAAATTTTACTGAGAGGGTTTTTACATCAACAATCTAATGCTACAAGGCCATGCCATTTGGTTTGAAAACCACCGGTGCAACATATCCGAGACTGGTGAACATAAAACCATGGAGGTTTATATCGATGACATGTTGGTGAAATCCTTAGTAAAGGATGAACATGTCCAACATCTCGCAAAGTGCTTTGAAATTATCAATCGGTTCGGGATGAAACTGAATCAAGAGAAGTGCACTTTTACAATCACCCCGGGAGAATTCCTAGGCTATTTTGTAACTGAGAGTAAGATTGAGGCGAATCCCAATCAAATAACCATGATTCTCTCAATGCTGCTCAAGACGCTTAAGGAAGTCCAACATATAACAAGGAAGATTGCTTCGCTGAACAGATTCATCTCGCGATCAACAGAAGTGTCCCATTCTTTCAACTTTTGGAGGGAAACAAGCGATTCCTTGATCATCCTGCCCTAGCCCGCCCTATCTTTGCCTCTAAAGTTTTCTCAAAAAATGGGAGGGGGGGATGTAACTGATCATTACTACCTTCCCCAACCACCCTATCTTTGCCTTTATATTTTTCTTGAAAAATGGGGGGAGATGTAACTAATCCTTATTACCCGGTCATGCCCTCTCTATCCTTGTCCTTAAGTTTTTCTTGAAAAATGGGGGAAGTTGCAACTGGCCTTCACAACACAACTCTGTAATTGGGGGCTTCTCATAAATCAACAAGCTAAGTTCCGATAGAAAGGATCACCACCCCATACCACTAACTGCGCAACGGAACACCTGGGGGCTCTCAATGTCACCTATTGTCCATAATCCTTCTAGTCCCTTTCGTATGATTTTCCACCAATACCCAGATGAAAGCGAGGAGATAATACCATACCTTACTCACCACATAAAACGAATGGTAACATTACCTAACAGGCAAGTAACAACACAACAAACACCACATTGTATGACCTGACCAGTCATATAATACATCGCACACCCTCAGTGGGTATTAGTCTGAGAAACCCTCAGCAAGTTATAAGCGCTAAAGTCAAGCCCCGCCTCGCAACAATGCATTGAAACAAATGAAAAACATCTTCAACAGTTAGAATACTAATTACTAGTATAACATTTGATCTCTCGAATGAGTACGCCTCTTTATGGCAATAAGCCTGACAGTAAAAACTCCAATCTCTGCTACGTACGCATCTAGGATACCATTCAGGCAAAATAACACCTACGTAAATCCCAAAATTGACCTAACGCGAATGATAATAAGATTTTGAGGTCCTGGGTATCAATCACCCATCGTTNGGTTTGTCAATCCATAATGGGAGTGTACTAAGCAATCTGGATGTATTGGATACCTTAAAGTCAAGCTAAGTATTAAAAGGGGGTTTGGTTGCTAAAAGGTCCTAAGTGCAATGAACATAAAAAGCATAA
>OVBE01017297.1:0-10501 GCA_900406425.1 Iberis pinnata | reverse complement strand
TGTATATATCTTAGTAAATTTTAAACGAAAAACCAGATCGGAACCAAAACAGAAAATCGACCCGTAAACCGGAACGCTCACCCTTAATCAAGATATTAATTATAGAAAAACATTATAATGAATGAGCTTAGTGGGAATTGAACCATCATTGAAGTGGTTCAAATACACAAAAATTACCAACTATACTGCATATTTCATTTTGGATTAGAATGAATTTAAGATCTTAAGAGTATTTAGGTGGTTCAATTGACCCACCTTCTCATAAGGTGGGTCCGCCCATGGAAATAATGTTCCATGAGCTTAACGTTGATCCGATTTATAAACTAGTCAAACAGAATAGGCGCAAACTGGGCGTAGTCAAACAGAAGTGGCGCAAGCTAGGCGCTGAACGGACTCAGACGGTTTGTGACGAGGTAGAAAAACTGTTGGGCGCAAGATCCATTACCAAAGTAAAATATCCAAACTGGTTGGCAAACTCTGTGGTAGTCAAGAAAAAGAATGGGAAGTGGAGAGTATGCATCGACTTCACAGACTTGAATAAAGCATGTCTCAAGGACAGTTTCCCATTACCAAACATAGATCAGCTGGTCGAAGCCACAGCTGGTTACAAACTACTCTCGTTCATGGATGCTTTCTCCGGCTATAACAAGATTCTTATGCATCCAGATGACAGAGAAAAAATAGCATTTATGACTGATAGGGGCTTTTATTGTTACAAAGTGATGCCTTTCGGCCTGAAGAACATTGGCGCCACCTACCAGCGTTTGGTCAACAAGATGTTCTCATAATAGTTCAGTTAGACAATGGAAGTTTACATCGACGACATGCTTGTAAAATCTTCCAATGAAGACGATCACGTGAGCGACCTGCACGCCTGTTTCCAAATATTGAACACATATTGAATGAAGTTGAACCCGGCTAAGTGTACTTTCACAGTCACCTCGGAAGAATTTCTCGGCTATTTGGTAATCAGAAGAGGCATCAAGGCTAAACCTACTCAAATCAACGCGCTTTTAAGGATGTCGTCGCGTAAGAACACATGTGCAGTACAAAGGCTGATAGGACACATAACGGCCCTAACCCGATTTACATCCAAGTCAACTGACAAATGCCTACCATTTTAGTACCTCCTCAAGGGGAACAAGAAATTCATTTGGAACGAAGAATGCGAGATGGCATTCAAGGACCTGAAGACCTACTTGATGACCCCTCCCGTCTTGTCCAAACCACAAGAAGGAGAAACCATTTTCCTATACATCGCAGTATCATCATACGCAATTAGCTCGGTCCTTGTAGACGCGGAGACAAGATATCCAACAATTGAAAAATTAGCATTGGCAGTAGTACATTCAACAAGGAAATCACGATCCTACTTCTAATCATACTCAATCATCGTCTATTCGAACCAACCGTTGCGAACGATCTTACGCAGTCCCAGCTAGTTAGGAAGACTTTTCAAATGGACAGTCAAGCTCAGCAAGCATGATATATAGTTCAGGAGTAGAACATGCGTAAAATACCAAGTACTCACAGATTTCCTCATAAAACTTCCACCAGAGATGGAAAATGAGTCCACATATTTCAAAGCGCGGTGGTCCCTTTATGTCGACGGAGCAAGTTCTAAACACAGCTCAGGGATAGGAATACGACTTTCCTCCCTAACAAGGAAGATGATTGAACAATCATTCAAGCTGAACTTTATAACATCAAACAACGAAGCTGAATACGAAGCGATGATAGCCGGCCTACGCCTAGCAGCCGCAATTAGGTCAAAAAAAGTCAACACCTATTGTGACTCCCAGCTAGTGGCGAACCAATTTAGTGGTGAATAAGAAACAAGGGATAAACCAATGGAAGCGTATTTAGACGTGGAAAAAAACCTTTCTAAAGATTTCTTAGAGTTCGACTTTATCAAAATCCCCTAAGGAGAAAATACGCTGGCGGATGCCCTAGCCGCCCTCGCATCTACCACGAACCCCCAAACGACTAGAGTCATACCCGTAGAGACAATCGATAAATCCAACATCTCGGTGGCGAAGCCCACCAGCGTTATACAAGAAACAATAGAAGAATACAACACAAACCCAGACCCGGAGGACATGGAGGAAGATGAAGTCCCAATAGAGGTGGATGAGATTAAAATGGAGATAGACTGGGAATAGAAATACTTGCGTACATTATGGATGGGATCTTGCCACCAAAGAAATGGGACGCAAGAAAACTCAAAACTAAAACTGCAAGATATACTAGGGTAGATGGAAACCTCTACAAATGGAGTGTTCGAGGTCCATTACTAAAGTGCATTTTCGGCCACAAAAGAAGGAAAATTATAAAGGAAGTCCACATGGAGCATGCAACAATCAATCATGTGGCATAGTTTTAGCATTCAAAATTAAACGATATAGTTCTTCTTGGCCAACCATTTTTTTTTTTGTAGGGAAACGGGAGAGGCAATCGACTCTCCCATAAAATAAAATAAAAAAAACCTAAATACAAACTTGTCTTGGGCAAACAGACCCATTAGAATAGGCAACAAAATTTGAAACAAGCTCAGCCGGGCAAACTCGTAACTCGTGGAACCCTATATCTAAAGAATAAGCATAATTAGCCAAGCCATTGGCTAAGCGATTAGCCTCTCTAAATATATGCGTAACTCGGACCATCCAGTCCTTTGAAAGGAAGTCATAACATAAACGTACTAGGTATGACAATGGATGTTGATCACCAATATCTTTCTTCAAGAAACCAACAACAATCTCAGAATCAATCTCCAACTCTAAGAACCGCACCCCCGCCTCCCAAGCAACATAAAGACCGTAGTAAGCTCCCCACAATTCCTCTACTAGGGATGAACACATACCTATATTCAAAGCAAACCCCACACACCACGCACCCATATCATCCCTTACGACACCACCAGCGGAAGCAAGGCCCAGGTTTCCACGAGATACTCCATATGTGTTCACTTTGCACCAACCATTAGATGAAGCTTTCCACCCAATCATTCGTTCCACTATAACACTTCTAGGTGCATTCCCTGTCCCAAGACTATGACATGCTAAAACTTCTTTAGCAGCATTAATAACAAAGCGTGTTCTATCTCTACATCGACTCAGCTCTCCAAACACATTCCCGCATCTCCATTTCCAACTTCACCAAACCGTTATTGTAAATAATATTGACCAAACCACCCCAAAAACTGTCGAAGTATCACTTAGATTAGAAAACAACCACTCCAACAGTCTTCGATGCTATATACCTTGGATAGAGAGGCAATCACGCAGAGTATGTAGAATTGTTTCTTCACCCAAACTACATACTGTGCATACTCCCGATTCACATAACCTCCTTCGGCATCTCTCCATATTTTTCATTATTGCCCGTTGTGACACTAACCACCAGAACATTCTCGCTCTCTCAATTGCTTTAACTCTCCATATTCGATCGTAGAAGCTCTGCATACATGGCCTCAGGCCGTCTCGGCGACATAAGAAACGATAAGCCGACTTAACATTAAACTTACCATCATCACATAATCCCCAAGACAACTGGTCCCTTGCCCCTGTAACATTGTCAACAATCACAACTCGAAGCTTAAGACAATCCAACGATGGTAAATATGGCGTTATAAAATCCATTCGCCATCCCTGATCATTACTCCACATATCCCTTACCTTAACGGTCAAGGCATCCCTTGGCAAATCACTAACAACCCGAGATCTCAACTCATCCCTACCGAGCCACTTGTCATCCCAAAACCGTACACTAGAACCATCTCCATTAACCTAATGTGTGTTTGGTAACACTACCTTATGGAAGCCCCACATCACATATCGCCATAGTGGTGAACAACGCGTACTTTTGAACAACCAATTAGCTTCTTGATTCCCCTACACAAAGAATTTGTGCCTAACTACATGTGCCCAGAGACTCGTAAAGTCATTTAGGAGCCGCCAGCCCGCCTTTGATAGTAACACAAGGTTCATACTCCTTGTATCCCGTATCCTTAGCCATCCCTCATACTCTGGCTTAAAAATCCGATCCCATGTTATGAGATATTGTCGTTTCTTTTTAGGTGAGCTGCCCCCAAACAAAACTTCGGGACAACTTGTTAAGCGTATCCACCATTGACATCAGTAACGCAATAATGCTCTTAGTGTGAACAGGCTTAGAAGATAGTACAGCCTTCGTCAAGGTTACCCTTCATGCGAAACTCAATACCTTGCTTTTCCATCCCGATTGATCCTCAAACGTATCTTTATTGATCCTCTTATCCAATACATGAAGGCCTAGATATTTTCCCAAGTCTTTTGTAGCCGGTATACCACTCGCTAGAGTAATACGCATTTCTAGATCCTGGCTTACATTAGTAGAGAAAAATATCTTGGACTTATCCAAGCTAACACTCTGTCCTGAAGCGGCAAAAAATTCTTCAAGGACACCTCTGATGATCGTTACCTGCTCTACTGAGGCCTCTGCAAACAAGATTAAATCATCTGCAAAACACACATGTGATAGCTTCGGTCCATTCCGAGATAATCTAATGGGATTCCATTGCTTCATATTCACCTTAGCCGAAATAATATGGCAAAACCGTTCCAAGCACAAGACAAATAAATATGGTGGGAGTAGGTCACCTTGTCTCAACCCTCGATTTGGTTTAAAAGATTATGTCTTTTCACCATTCCACAAAATACTCATCGAGGCACTAGTCACACTCTTCATTATCCAATTTACCCATTTCTCTGGTAACTTTGCAGCCTCTAAAGTATCTTGTAAAAAGTCCCAACGTATCCTGTCGTATGCCTTCTCAAGATCTAACTTCAATAGCATCCACCCAGTTACACCCTTTTTATATCGCACTAAATGTACCGCCTCTTGAAAAATAACAATGTTATCAGTACTCAACCGTCCCGGAATAAAACTAGACTGCGCATGTCCAATAAGTGATGGCATTATTGATTGCAAGCGCATCATTAAGACCTTCGTAATAATCTTGAACAGCACGTTACACAATCTTATAGGTCTAAACTGTGTAATCTTTTCCGGTTTAGCAATCTTCGGGATAAGAAAAACCAAGGCATCATTTAGACCCGACGACATGATTCCGGAACTGAAAAAATCCAACACACACTTCGTAATAGATGGCCCAACTAACTCCCAACAATCTTGATAGAAAACCGGTTGATAATCGTCCGGTCTAGGTACTTTATATTCCCCATACTCCTCATAGCACGCACAAAATCTTATGCCACATACTGTTTATTTAACCATGTCACTTCTGCTAGGGACGTTATCGGGAACCCCTCACATCGTAACGAACCGGTACTAATACCTTTAGCCTCCAAAGAATATAAATGACGATAATAATCCACAGCTAGCTCTTCCAATTCTGTCTTGTCAACAACCCAGCTTCCAACCTCCTTTTTAAGAGCCACAATCTTATTTCTTGCTCGGCGGATTATGGTAGAAGTGTGAAAGAAAGATGTATTCCGGTCACCAAGCGCTACCCACTTCTCACGAGATTTTTGGAACCATATGACTTCTTCTTGTTCCAAAACTATATTCAGCTCAGCCATTAACTCGGCTTCCTTTGTCAACAAATCATTCGTTTGTTGCACATCAATACACTCTTGTACCTCTTTGATCTCCAACAGCAGCTTATCTTTTTGTTTCATTACATCACATAACACGTTTTTATTCCAATGATTCAACACTCTCTGCAACTTCAATAGAGAATTTGGTGTAGAGATTCGGGAGTCCCATGACGAAACAATCAGGTCTTTAAATCCAACATGACTTAACCATGCGGCCTCAAACCAAAACGGTTGCCGCTTACGATCTCTCAACACTTCCGGCTCTAGTTGTAAGAAGAGTGGCACATGGTCTAAGGCTAAGGTAGGTACATGCGTCACTTGAGCTTCTTGCCACTTAAGTCGAGCTTGTCCACAACATAATACTCAGTCTAAACGCTTAGCTACAAAGGTCTTGGTCGACCAACCTCTCCTCCATGTAAATTGGTTGCCTTTGAAACCCATGTCTATTAACATTGACTCATTGATCCAATTACCAAACTCTAATGAATCAATTGATAATCTTCCATTACCCCCAAACCTTTCATCAATGTGCACAATAGTATTAAAATCTCCACTTACTATCACCGGTTCCTGGAGATTCCTAATCAACTCCTTAAGCTCTCCCCATAAGCCGCTTCTACGAGTGGCCGAGGGAGCCGCATACACCGCAATAACGTGTATAACCTCCAAGTCACACACAATTTTCGCGTGAATAAATTGACTTGATGAAGCCATGATAGTCACCTCCCCTATACATGCTCACCACAATAACCATAAACCACCGCTCTGCCCTTCAACATCCACCCGAAACAAATTATCAAACCCAAGGCCATAACAAATACGTCTTGCTCTATCACCTCCAGCATGAGTCTCAAACACAACCAACAAATCATTCCTGAACTTTTTCAAGATATAGCGGATAGAACGTCTAAAGTNCCCCCCCCCCCCCCCCGGAAATTCTAAAATATGCAATTCATATATATAATAATCAATACGCACCGAAATATCAGGGACAAACATTATGCCATAGGAGCATCCATCGCACTACCCGACGGATCTATGAACATATTCTTCACTATCTCCAATTGCTGGTCACCTTCTCCGGGAACCGTTGATGGAATCTGAACCTTCTTACTAGTGACAACGTCTTTTTCCTTCCTTTCATGCGAATCTACACCATATCACATGTAGCAAAGACCTCATCCACCCTTAGTCTTTTTCCAGAGGATTGTAACTCTCTATCTCCTCGAGTTGGTCCAAAAATAAGTCCCCGTCCTGGCTTATTTACCGCTGTTTGATAGCCATTTTTATCGGCAATCTTCTTATAGCCAGAAGGTTTAACTTTCAAATTGTCCCTCCCAACAGCCCTAACCTTACCAGAATTCGGCTCATCCCTCATCACAACCTTAGACCCGTTAACTCCCGCATTAAATACTTTGATATTGTACTCATTCTCTTTATTAGCATCCATTCGTGTCTCATGCACCTTACTTTGTGGATACACGATTCCTTCCCCAACTCACTAAACCGGTTCATGTTCCGCACTGGATTTTTCTCTAATCCCATATCGAGTTCCACCAAACTCATTCTTTTTTCAACACCCAACTTTTCTCGTTGTACATCACGGCTCTGATCCCGAATTATCACTTTGTTTCCTTTCCGACGCGCTTGTGTAAATCCATCAGTTTCCATTGCAACAACAATTTGCTTGCCACTTTCCTTCTCCATCACGCCATCACTACTTCTCCGAGCCAGTATTGACCCGTCATGCCCCGATCTAGATTCATCACGGTCCAAAAAAATCTCAGCTTGTGTACCAGTCTTTTCCAACAACAAACTAGCTATTTTATTTGCAATCTCCCGTGGACAGGCTTGTGCAACATGTCCAAATATCCCACACTTAGGGCAGATGGTTGACAGGCCTTCATAAGACACATAATAACGCTCATCGTTAATCATGGCGGTTCTTTTCATTGGTTCCTTAAGTTTAACTTCAAAGTAAACCCTAGCAAACCGTGCTCTTTCCAAGTGTAGTGTTGTCAGATCAACTTTCACCGGTTGACCAATCCCCTTTGCAATATTCATCCAGATCGCTCTATGATAGCGATTAATCGGCACATTCATCAATCTAATCCACACCGGCATTGTGACTAATCATCTCTTAGAGGATCAAAGCTCGGTGACCATGCTTGCACCAGAATATAGTTCCCGAACACTTTCCATGGTCCACCCGTCAATGCGTTCATGTATTCCTCTTCCTTCTCAAAACGTACAATGAAAAAACTTCTTGGTAAATCCAACACAAACATCCCACCTGTCGGTTTCCATAATTCCTGCAGTTTCCTTGACAAAGTAGCTATCTGAACTGAGCGCCCTAACACCTTAACAATTAGACACCGCCTCCACATACTATTCATTACCGTCAAAACTTCTACGCCAATCTTGATAACCGGCTCACCAGATGCACCAGCTGCACCATTCGGGAAACTCACTTGGCACCTTGCATCAACGAAAGCATCATCAATTAAACTCTCTGGAACTGCGATACCTCCTCCCGAGTTTTTCGAGACCCTCTGTGCCCACGAAATCCTGTTATCCGGCGGGTCTCCTGGAGGCTGAGAACCACCGGCAACGTCTTCCATAGCCGCATCACGAAACTCACCAGGAACCCTAATCTCCATGATATCGCTTCCACTCATTAGGGTTTTTAATTGTATACCTCTTCTTATAGACTGTTTATATTCTTGGACAACCATGATCAGGGACTACGAACAACACACCCTGAAATGTGAAAAATGCCAAAAGCATGCACCATTGATCTACCAGCCAACTGAGTAGATGCAATCGATTACCACGCCATACCCCTTTATGCGATGGTCCATGGACATAGTTGGTCCCATGCACAAGTCGAAACAGAAGCGTTTCCAACTCATCTTAACCGATTATTTTTTTAAATGGATAGAAGCTGAATCCTTCGCCAAGGTCAAATTCAAGAACGTTGAATCCTTCACCTTGAAAAATATAATATGTCGCCATGGGATCCCCTATGAAATATATACTAACAACGGTCCCCAATTTACCTCAGACGAGTTCAAAGAATTCTGCGAAAGAATGAGGATGAACCTCACCTACTCAAGACCCTACTACCTACAGGCTAACAACCAAGCAGAGGCCGCTAACAAAACAATATTTGATGGATTAAAAAAGAGACTAGATGCAAAAAAAGGAAGGTGGGTAGAAGAATTAGAAGGAGTATTTTGGTCATATCGAACAATGCGTAGGAAAAGAACCAATGACTCCTCATTCGCCCTAGTGTACGGCACCGAGGCAGTCATGCCAGCTAAGACAGAAGTACCGAGCCTGAAAAGGGAGCTAGCACCTCAGAATACAGACTAAAACAACCAGATGCTCATAGATATAGCCGACACCATCGATGAAAGGAGGGACCATGCAACGATAAGACTGCAAAACTATCACAATGCCGCAACACGTTTCTACAACAAAAAGATCAAAAAGCGACGATTCGCTGAAAGAGAGCTAGTGTTGCGAGAAGTCTTCCCCGCAAGGGCATAGAAGAATGCAGGAAAACTAGGACTCATATGGGAAGGGCAATACAAAATATTTGAAATCATCAAACCAGGAGTGTACGAATTGGAAGACATAGACGGGAATGAGGAAAGACACCCTTGGAATGCTCAACACCTGAAAAAAATTATATTACTAAACACAAGCGAGCTATATTCATAGATGTTTTGTTTTATGCTATTAGTTAACCTAATTTAGTGAACTACGACCAAAGCTTGATCCTCGTTTCAGGGGTACGTAGGCAACTCTGTTTAGGGAGTTCAACTATGTTTATCAATAAAATTTTCATTTTCCTCGACCTGTCTTTTTCTCTAAATTTTTCTCGAAAAATGGAAAGATGTAATTGATCTGTACTCCATGCGCCAGCTCGTCCTATCTTTTCCTCAATTTTTTCTCAAAAAAGGGGAGATGTAATTAATTTTTACTCCTTGCTCTAGCTCGCGCTTTCTTTTCCTCTAAATTTTTCTTGAAAATGGGGGAGATGTAATTGATATTCACTACATGCCCCCATCCCGCCCTTTTCTTTGCCTCTAAATTTTTCTCAAGAATTAAAAGCTTCTCACAAACCAACCAGCTAAGTCCGGACATAAAAGATCACTACCTCATACCACTATCTGCGCAAATGAACACATGGGGGCTCCCAACACCCATTAACCATCCACAACGCTTTCAATCACTTCTGCATGCTTCTACACCAATATTCAAGCGAAAGCGAGGCAAGAATACCATATCGTACCCAACACGTCTAATAAACCGGTAAAATTATCTAAACCCTTAGTACTTATTTTTCCATAATATAACGCTTAGAACACAAATAACTATCCACTCATATTACATTGTATGACCTAGCCAGTCACACAATACATCGTACATCCCCCATTGGGTATTAGCCTAAGTGACCCTCAACAACGTGTAAGCGCTAAAACCAAGCCCTGCTCGCAACAATGCATTGAAATGAATCAAAAACGTTTTAAACAATTGAAATACTTATTTCCAGTATAAAATTTGATCTATCGAATAAGTGCGCCACTTTGTGACAACAAATCCAGTAGTAAACACCTCAATCTCTACCGAGTACGTGGGTAGGATACCATTCAGACAAAATGATACCTAGGTAAACTTAAAATCCTCCTAATGCGAACGATGCATCTACAAACAGAAAGTAGACGCAGAAGACTTTCTCAAAGCCAATCAGATTAAAAAAAGATAAGCAAATTATTTGAGCCAGAAACGTAAATTCAAGTTCACAAAACTAAATAAACATAGGTTTCGGGTAAAAGCCTCCCCTGTGGAAACCCGTATTTTGACGAGGAATTTTTTTCGTTTTTGTATATATATTT
>OVBE01017296.1:0-10502 GCA_900406425.1 Iberis pinnata | reverse complement strand
GCCGATTTTTGCAGCAGAATTAGCAGAAGTACAGCACTTGAAGGCCAACCTACCGCAGTTCATGCTTTCGCATCGGAGAAGGCAATTAAATCAGATAGCTGATAATCTAGCAAGAGCAACTCGTCAAAGGCGTATCTTGTCCTCTTTCATCAGCTCACGTCCACCAATATGGTGCTCGAACTTATTATCTANTTTTTTTTTTAAATTTTTTTTTTTTTTTTTTTTTAAAAAAAAAAAAAAAAAAAAAAAGACTATATTGCTATAACTCTTAGTTTGGTCATAATAGCCTAATATTATTTTCTTTAGAAAATCTTGACCAGGGCCGGCCCTGAGCAAAGCCGTATGAAACATTCGCCAACAGCCCCCATATTTTATAAGCTCATCTTCATAGTTAATAGGCCCCCAAAACTTAAAATTCTATATATATGTCTATTTTTTATGGCCTCCAAAACAATAAAATAAATTACAAGCCTTATCTTTTTTTAATTTTGTTTCAAGCCCCCAAAATCTCAAGGCCGGCCCTGATCTTGACTATATTGTTATAACTCTTAGTTTGGTCATATATGATTAGATCAATAAACCCACGTGTGAGTGGGATAGTGGTTTTCGACTTTGAAATATGTTATAGTCGTTTTTTACAGTTCAATTCTCACAAACAACAAAGTTACTTGCGCATTAGAAAGTGTGGGTTAAGTTATATGTAACGCCATCTAGAATGTGTGTGTTCATTATTGGGGTAATTCACATTGAACAAGGTCTCTTTAGGTTTGAAGTCGGAACTCAGTTAAATATTTCTTTTTTTGGAAACCGTGAAAGTTCTAAACTTTTGGCTCATTATTTCTCATGATGTCTAGAGTTAGCCGTTGATAATACCTATTTAAAACGTAAATCACTCCTCCCATGAGGATTGAGATAATGACCTTGAACACTCTAAAAAGTATCTCAACCACTAGACGGAAGTTCTTTGATAACTCAGTTAAATACTTAGTAGACTAAATATCTCTGTTAGACTGGTCTATCTCTAAAAGTAGTAAGAAGATTTATGTTGCGGTGAGTAAAACATACAAATCATTGTAATTTTAGCTGAAATGATGATCTGACCACCAAAAATTAAAAAGAACTATAAAAACTCAATATATAGTCCCTTCAAACTTCTACCACATTGTTGCCCAAAATCTATGAATTTTCAAATTTATTTTTCTTCATTTATGTTTTAAACTTATTTACCCCCAACACTCTTCACCTCAAGCTAATAAGAAAACCATATGGATCCGCCTATAATTACCTTATCATAAAATCATAATTTTCTTGTCAAGTAGTTTATAAAATTATATGATATAGTAATTATTATGGAGATGGAACAAGTTGCTTTCAATCCTACGCCAAGTCGTTACGCCTAATCAAAATACAAGTCCCTTACTTAGCAAGTCATGTCGCTTCAACCATTATATGTTGCCATTTGTACTCTTGAGATTCACATGTAATTACCATACTATTTTTTCTTCCTCTCGATATATTGATAATGTCAATAAAATAATACAACAAAATGAATACAAACCACTTTTACCAAAAATTAGGAGAGATTTGCTCCGTCTTGAATGCACGATTGGAGTCAAGCCGGTCCTCCTAAAACTAGATAGGATTGGAGCATACCATATTTGTATACGCTTTTGGCAATATCTCTGGCTAAAGAATTGGCCGAAGGAGAAGCGGAGAAGAAAGAACATGATGAAAAGGAGGCGGCTATAGTGGAGATCTTCTGAAGTAAGTTTCTATATTTTGGCCAGCTAGATGGATGATTAATTGCTTCAACTACGCTATCGAAATCTGACCAAACTTCTATAACTCTCAAACGAAGGTCAAACATGTTTGTCAATGCCCAGAGAATGCAATAGAGTTCTGCCTCAAACTTGTTGGAAGCGGGTAGAAGAGCATCTCTAGCATGGTATGCTAGTATGAAGCTTCACCTGTATAATTTCTAATTATATATGCCCCACCAATAAGGAAATCTTTGCCGGACCATCATGAGTGAAAATTCCACTTTAGAACCGAGGAGGATGGTTTCGTCCAGCAAGTTTCCCTTCTCTTTGGATGAACGAAAGCCTTCCTTTGATCTGTTTGAGATTTGTCATAAAGTTATTCCAATGCTCGGCCTCTTCTTGGGCTAGTGAAACCATCACTGAAATATCGATTTGTTTTCCTTCGATAACCAAAGTGTTTCTATTTCTCCAGATTTCCCACAAAATCCAAGGAATTGATGCCCTTAAATTGCTGTTAATAATAGTATCATCCATTAAGTGAAGTAAGATGTACAAATTTTGGGTGAGGGAATTTGTAAATCCTTGAGCACCCGAAATTGCGACAACGTGCCAAAATAATGGCAATTAAGCATGTGATATATTTTTTCCAGCCCTACATCACAGAGTTTGCACCGTGATTCCAATCGTAAGCCATGGGCAATAAGAAAATCGGCTACAACCAATGCCCCAGAGAGAGCTCTCCACAAGAACATTTTTATTTTTTGAACCGTCCTTATTTTCCATATCCTTGTTTACAAGTCATTGACCAGCCTTTGTTAAGAGGTTATAACTAAGACTTGGTCCTTTAACTTGGAGAGCAACCAACTACCACTTTTGACCTGGTAGCAACCATTAGATGAATACGCCCAGATAAACTTGTCATTTAGCTAAGTGTTTGGAATCAAGGATAATATTTTCGTCGCGTCATTTGGAGTGGATAATTGATATATTATCCTATTATTCCAATGTCCTTCTCGAGTAATTAAGGAGGAAACCTTCTGATTAATATCTAAATTAGAATTGAGCAGTGATCATGGTTCACCATCAAGAAGTCATTTTTCTGTCCAGACATTGTGTTTTTCCTGTTACCAATAATTTTTATCAATCCTTTTTCCAGAAGCTCTCGTCCATAAATAATACTACGCCAAGCGTATGATGNCCCCCCCCCCCCCCCCCATTTTCCCTTCAAGAAAGGTTTTTCCCGAAAATATCTTGCTTTGTAGACTCTTGAGAGTAACGTGTCTGAGTTGTGTAAAACTTTCCATGCTTGCTTAGCCAATAATGCCTGGTTAAAATCTCCAATATCCATGAAGCCTAGACCTCCATTAAATTTTGATTGGCACATTTTTGACCAAGATATCCAATTCATCTTTTTCTTTCCTTCGTAAGAATTCCACCAAAAACTCGTCATTGCACTAGTAATCTTTTGCTATTGATGTTTGGTAAGTTGGAAACATGACATGGCATACACCGGTAATTCCACTGCCACTGATTTTAAAAGGATCTCATTTCCTCCGAGGGAAAGAGATTTTGCATACATCCTGATAGCCTAGCCTTTAATCTATCAGTGATAAAAGCGAGCAGCTCGCGTTTTGACCCACTAAAACATTCTGTCAGGCCTAAATAAGTTCATGCACTCCTTGTTTCTCTACCTGCATGTAAAGGCCCAAGATCCGACACATAATGGGATCTAACTTAGCACTAAAAGTGTGACGATTTTTTCAAAATTGATTTCGCGACATGAAGCATCTTCGTACAATTTTAGACATTGTAACATTTCCTTGCATTCTTTAAATTTTGAACGACAAAAAAATAAGGTGTCATCAGCAAATAGGAGGTGTTGAACCGAAGGGCATCTCCTTGTTAACCTTATACATGTGAGTCGTCCTACTCTCTCATAAGGGTTATATTTTTGTAAGCTATGGGGGTGGAGGCCCTTACTCTCTCATAAGAGTTAGTGATATCATCAAATATCCCACTCACCAGATCTTTTAATGGATCTTAAACGTGACACTATCTTTAACTAGCCAAGAAAAAAAAAATTCGTAATTTCGTACTCACCGAAAATTGATCTTTGGCTCATTCCAATAGAACAATTCTTCTTCAAATATCATAACCACTTGACCACGACCACTTAATTATCTTAATATATTTTGGGATTCATTATTTTGTACACTTGCAAATTATTGAAAAGGAGTATATGATTTTCTATATTTCCTTATCCCTAGTACTTTTTGGAAAATGAATTGGAGGAGAGAATAAATATGCGTTGGAAGTTGGAACAATGTTACTTTTTGAAGTTCGTTTTCCTTTGGTCAAATAAAATAAAACATGATATAGGAATTATGTGGAAAATATGTTAGCACTCCGAGGAAGATTCTACTAACAGCTACTTGTACCACAACAACACTACACTTTATTATTACTTGGAAAAGTTGTTAAAAAAAATAACTCATACTCTAATTATCTGTTATATATTTACAAAAACAAGTGGACTTGATCTTATACTTTAATACACATTTTCTGTTGGTTTTTGATTAGAGGGAAATTATATCTTCACAAAAAACTTATATTATGATCAGGAAACTAAAAAGTATTATTTAAACCCAAAAAATCAATATTCAAGAGATAGATAATCTATTGTTTGGAAGAATCCAAATTACTTATANCCCCCCCCCCCCCTAATTTTTGTAGAGAATTTGTAAATTTTGATTTGGTATGTTTCTTTTGATAAAAAATTATTATTTAAAGTTGATTAGATGATGTTTCGTGTTATCAGTTTAATAAAGAAAGTTATCAAATTATGATTGTAGAATTTTAAGAATATTTGTTTAAAATATAAATTTAGTCCAATAATGATTTTTAATTTAATTATAATAAAATAGTAAACTAAAAAAACTTTTTATCATTACAAATTTAAATTATATGATTTTGTATCATGTTTTAAATTTTTAAGTTAAATTAATCAACTTTGCTAATAAAATTGTTTTAAATATTTAATAAATTTAACATATTTGAAAAAAAAATTAGAATATTTACGATATTTTAGTTTTGTATGAAATGTTTGTTTCTTATGCTTGTTTTAATTATCCAATTTAACTAAAATATTGAATGAAACCAAAGATGTCTCTAAATCTGAATTTTGATTATTATAAAGTATCACTATTCTAATGTATTTAAAATTTACGAATTAAATTTAAAAAATTATAGAGTGCGACATATGATTTTAAAAAAAATTAAAAAGCTCAAAAAATGTGGTGGTGCCACATAAATTTCAAATTTTTTTTCTTTTAATGTATTTTAAATAAAATTATTTCCTAATTTAAATCCAACCTAAAATCTTCTAAGGACTTGTTCTAGTTACAACATCCAAACCAAACTTCAAATTAAACAAATCAGCCAAAGATAATTGAACAAATAAAATGCCTAAAAGCCCAAAACATTCCAATGACGTGAGATGGAGAACCAGACTTAGGACGAAATCGCCGAGAAGCGAGAATCACCAAAAAAACTAAGGGGGTGTATTGAATGTGAAATTTGGAAGGATTTGTGTTGAATTGACAAATCCACTGCTATTCAAACAAGAGTTTTAAAATGTCTCACGAAATCCACTATTATTGAATAAGTGATTTTAAGAAGTTTCATGAAATCCACTATTATTGGAAATATTTTAAGTAGTGGATTTCTAGTGATTGATGGTATTTCAGTGGGTTTTCTTAGTTAAAAATACAAAATCTCAAATCTCATGGTTTTAAGTAGGATTATAGAAAATTTTAAAACAAATCACATGAATTTTCAAATTCACCTAAAATCACCTAAAAACTCACTAAAACTCAAATCACTTCAAATCGTATCAAATGTTTGTTTGAATACACCCTCTAAATCACGTTCAGAAGAGGAAATTTGTAAAGAAAAAGTTTACTCTCTCCTCCCTCTCGAGAAGAAGTTCTTGGTATGTTACTAAAATGATTGTTATAATTGCTGCCTCTTCATTCAGACTAGAGTCCATGTCTAATGAGAGCGAAATGTTATTTCTTTTTATTTGATAGAGTTTGAAGGTTCATACACTGACCCCCAAAAAATTAAACTATGTATTTTTTGTCATACAACATTATTTTTAAATTATGATTTGATATTATTTGGGTAGTTGAAGGTGACCAAAGAAGGCAAGGACCAAGCATTAAGAATCTAAAACGTGGGCCAAAAATCATATAAAATTCGTAATTTTTTAAGGCCCAAACCTACTACGACAATTGTTAAAACGTGGATCCGACAAAACAAATAATCTTAACTCATCTCATCTCTCTTTCATTACTAGTTCTCTCTTTCTCTCTTTGAACAACAAAGATGTATAGATCATCAATCCATTGCTTCTTCATACTCTTCACCATCTTCTCATGTTCCAATGCGCAAAGAGAAGTTGGTAAGCTCTATATTTGATCTTGATTCATTGTTTTTTCTATGCATACAAGTTTATATCATATATTTAACGAACCAAAGCCGGTCTTGAGGCCAAACATATCAAGCACAAAGTTGTGGTCCATTTTTATTTTTTAAATTTTAGTTTAAGAATCGGCCTATTTTTTTGTTTTAAATTGTAGCCTTTAAAATCTCAAGACCTATTCTGAAAAAACTTTATATTATGATTAATGAATGAATGATTGATTTGTAGAGGATGAAAGTGAATTTAGCTACGAAGGAAATGAAGAGAATGGGCCAGAGAAATGGGGAAAACTGAAACCGGAATGGAAAATGTGTGGAAAAGGAGAGATGCAATCTCCAATTGATCTTGTGAACAAAAGAGTTACAATTGTTACACATCTTAATATGCTTACTAGAGATTATAAACCTTCCAATGCTACTCTTAAGAATAGAGGCCATGACATTATGGTATTTTTTTAAACTCATTTCTATATCTTAAAACTTTTATTTATTAGACCAAAATTTAAATCTAAGATTTTTTTGTCATTTGATATGTATACAATAGTTATTATAGAAAACATCATCGAATTTTTATTTATTGAAAATGATGTTTGTAAAAAAGATTTATATGGATTTCAAAGGGCTTTTTTATTTCATATATATATAGACTAATTAATTTATTGCAGCTAAAATTTGAAGCAGGGTCAGGAGGTATAAAGATCAATGGTACTGAATATCAACTTTTACAACTTCATTGGCATTCTCCCTCTGAACATACTATCAATGGTAGAAAGTATGCAACATTTCTTAAACTTTTATTTATATATATAAATGTATATATGAAAATTTATATATGTAGCATATACTTCCTCCACGGCTGGTCCTAGGCCAAGCCTAGTGAAACATTGGCCTCAAACTTCCAATTTTTTTGTTTTTCAAATTTTATAGATCTCAAATCTTTTATAAATTAATAATATTAGCTCAAATAACAAATACATAAAATATTAGTTTAATTTTTTATTTTTTAACCCCCCCACGCCACCCAATAATTTCATGATCGGACCTCACTTCCTCCATATATGTTCAATCTCTCCTATTATCACATAAATATTATTTACTTAACTAAAAATTAATTAGATGATAAGTTTTGATCATCTGGTTAAAAATTTATTTTATCCATTGAAATCTAGATTTCATGTAACATATCAAAAATCTACAACTAATTCAATCAATTAAAAATTATATTGTGGAATACGAAATGTCACAAGCTTTAAATATTTACAGAAACTTAAGAACATCATTACAATAAAACAAAGTTGTTGCGAAACAGTCGAGTATTCTATATACATGTATTGTATTGTATAGATTTTTTATGAATGTATTTTCAACTTTTAGTACTAATCAGTATGGTTAAATTCAAGTTTCCTTTCATCCGGCTCAAATAGTTATACCAAATAAAGATTTAAAAAAATCTCGCTTTCAAATTACATTTTAAAAATGCCTTCCTTTATTCAAACGGAAAAAAGAGAGGTAGAATTAGACCGATTTCAACGTTTAACAAAGACCTTTATATGAGTTTACAAGAATATTCTAAGAAAGAAAATCAACAAAAAATACATTTCACAGTTAAAAAAAACATGTTTTTGTAAAAATGATAGGTTTGCAATGGAGTTACACATGGTTCACGAAAGCATTAACGGAAATATGGCTGTAATAACAGTGCTTTACAAAATTGGAAAACCAGACTCTTTTCTCAAATTGGTATTACTATTGAACAACCTTTTACTTTGCAATATTTAATTTATATTTTTAACCATTTTTCTTCTTCTTTTTTTTTTTTGGTTAGTTGGAAAATAAATTGTCAATGATTACAGATGAAGAGAAGGCTGAGAAAAACATAGGAATGATTGATCCAAATAAAATTAAAATTGGGACAAGAAAATTTTATAGATATATTGGATCACTTACCACTCCTCCTTGTACTCAGAATGTTATTTGGACCATTGTTAAAAAGGTTTTATTCATCTACTTTTTCTTTAGGAAACTCTCAAAAATACAAAAAAAAAAACTAAATTTATCCCAAAATTTTTAAAAATACCATATTTTTTTCAAAAATGTTTGTATTCCAAAAATACCACAAAAGATTGAAATAACTTTAAAACTTCAAATTTAAACTCTAAAACTCCAAAACTAAACTATACCCCTTCAAAACTGAACCTTAAACTCTATTTAGTGAACCCAAACCCAAAATTTTAAATTATAAACCACTAAAATTTACTTTTTATGTTTGTGGTATTTTTGAGACATTTGAGAGTGAAATATTTTTGAAATTTGAACTTCTTTTTTATGGTTTTTTCAAAGAATTTTTTTTTTTTTTTTTTAAATTTTGGTTTAGTTTATGACTGTTTATACTGTAATTTTCATTTTGTAATTTTTTGTCGGATTTTTTTAGGTAAGGACAGTGTCAAAAAATCAAGTGAATCTACTCAGAGTGGCTGTTCACGATGTGAGTTTTGTATAAAAAAATTCATAGTATAAATTTATAAAAATTTTACAACTTCATCAAAATATATGAGCTGTGAATATTATATGTTTGATTTTCTTTTGCAGGATTCAAATTCAAATGCGAGACCAGTTCAACCTACAAATAAGCGTGTCATAAAGTTATACAAACCAAAATATAATTGAAACAAATATAAGAGGAAATTTGTGAAAAATCCTCCAAAACTGTTTGATTTTTGAAAACTACAGCTTGTTTTTATATTTTTTAAAAACTAATAATTTTTTTGCTAAGGTAATTTGATAAATTATCCTTATCAATATTTTTTAATTATTTTAAATGAATTTTTTAATTTAAATATTATGTATTATGGTGTATGTATTAGTATGTTCAGTCGATTCGTTATGCTGTTTTTATTTCAAAGTTTGTATTTTAGGGAGTGTTATTGGTTTAGGGGATTTTAATGGATTTGAAAATTCATGCGAAATCATCTATCATTAAAGATTTGTAAATCGTTATTCGTTTAATGATTTGTAAATTCTAATTGACATCCAATGTTATTCATTTAGTGATTTGTAATTTGATTTTATAATCTACTTTGTAATTTGGTGGATTTGAAAGTGTTTTAAAGTTAAAAATACAAATGACCAAATCCAAATTTAAATCATAGTATTTTAAAATCGAATGATTTCAAAATCTATATATTTCCAACTTCTTATGGATTTACAAATCCACTAAAACATCATTAACCAAAAACACCCTCTTAGTTTTATTTTATGATTTTTGGTATCACATTATCCGACTTGGCCTCCCTCTTTTAAGCTTTTGAATATAAAAATTATGTTTATTCCATCGGCTATATTTGCTAAATATATCTCTAACTTATATTTGTTCTAAATATATGAGATGGGAAAAAAAAAAGTTATGGCGTACTAGACTACTTCTATCTATTTTGGAACATAAAATTGATGAAAACATGATGCAATAGCGTAATTCTTCGTGTGGTTCTTTTTGGAGTAATTTTATATATTGGATACTTTTTGATCTTTAGTTTGGAAAATATATACTTTTGTTTTTTAATTTGGAAAATAAATACTAATGTTTTTTGTTTGAAAAATAGGTATTTTTATTCATTCACAAGAACCATGTATCGTTCACACAGACAATTCGTTCACACAAACCATTCATCGTTCACACAAACAATTCATCATTCACAAAAACAATTCACATTCATCATTCACAGACAATTCATCATTCACGAAACAAAAAATACCTAAATACAAAGACTTTTATAAAATATTATTTTACCAAATTATAAAACTTTTAAGTACTATATTACCTATTTTTTTTTTTATGCAAAACGAGCATCTTTTTGTTGATAGTTTTGCATGTAACTTTTTATTAGTGAATTTCAGATAGTTATTAGTTAATTATAAATTTGTAAATATTTATGTACATTCTTTGATGACTTTAGCAAATCCAATATCTTCTTAACTAAGTATGGATCTAAAAAAAACGTTTATCAAAATGAGACTATAAACCCAAATTTTCAACAAAGATCAATAATTGTATCACAGATGTTGTTTAGTTATCTGATCAGATATGGAACCTGACCGCTTGTATAAGAAGTGCATTTTGTGGAATTTGGATCGGCCCATTGTAGTCCATATATTAATGTGATAAAAAATCCAAATTTTCATATTGCTAGTGGTTAAAATCACAATCTGCTTCAATCCCAAGTTCTGTTGAATTTTTCACCTTGATCTTTCTAACTCTCCTAG
>OVBE01017295.1:0-10502 GCA_900406425.1 Iberis pinnata | reverse complement strand
GTTTAATCCGTCCCACTTAACACAATAATCATATATGGTTCCCTAAGAACATTCACAAAACAATCAACGGATTGGATAGACTATCCTGACCACTTGGATTCACCCAAATCGATCACTAGTCTAACCCACACACTGAACTAAACTGCCCTTACTATCTAGATTACTCAGATCAATCCCCATTCTAGTCCACAGACTGATTAGACTATCCTGACTATCCATTTTACCTAGATCAGTCACTAGTCTAACCCACAATACGACACTTAAGCCTAACTATCAGCACAAAGCCGATAACATTATGGATACGGCACACATGGCCATTTTACGGTTCTATGACCACCTAGAACATTTATCCGGTCACACAGACCTTCGGATCATGTATAAACGGCACACATGGCCTTGACTCAGCATTATAGCCTTCACAGAACATGCATCCAACCATACGGTTATATGGATCATGTATATTGACCATGCAGGTCACATAACGACATCATAGCCTTTACACAATCCGTACCCAACCACAAAGGCTCTACGGATCATGTATCACGACCACATAGGTCATCAGAACACATAAATAGGCACTCAAGGCCATTAGACTATCACACAGAAAGTCTTAGGTTCAGATAAATCGCACTCACCTTTGAAATCGTCCCGAACTGATTGACTTCTATGGTTCACTGGTTGCTCAAGCTCAATAGACAGCTTCTCACGGATTGATCCTTCACTTTTCACGGACTTCTTCTTCAAAACCTTAAGTTTGCCTTCTATGGAGTTTTTCTCTCTCAAGACTGATATATTCGCAATGAAGAGAGAAAGAAACCCAAGGGCGAAGATAAAGGCTCAAGCTGCTTGGAAACGGTCCAGTCAAAACTGGCCACGTCCTGCTTCCACGTTCTGAACAGGAACACTACTCGACCCAACCTGCTCGGATCAACTAACTGACTGGCTGGTCGCTGGCAACCCACTCGGATCAGTTGACTGACTGGCTGCTTGCTGGCAACCTGCTTCGATCAGTTGACTGACTGGCTGCTTGCTGGCAACCTGATTCGATCAGATTGACTAGCACACTGCATGCTGGCAAGCTGTTCCGATTAGACTGATTGGTACACTGCACGTTGGCAAGATGTTCCAATTAGACTGACTGGCACACTGCTTGGACACACTCTAAATTTTCCTGTGAATCTGCTTCTTTTCTACACTCTAAATGCGCATGGTTCTGTTCATATCTGAGCATCTTGACTGATCCTCGACCAGTTTACACATTTTCTTGGCCAAACTATGCCTTAAATGATTTTCTTAGCATCTTAATGCATCTTTCAGTTGAACCACTCAATTTTTGACTGATTCACTTGAACATTCTGATTCCCAACCACTTGATTATGATCAACCTGCGATATGATCTTTGATCTTCTTTGATCGATCTTCCCAAACGGACATGATGCTTGTTAGGCATCACGATCATGTTTCCCAAGCATGATCTGAGGGGGTTTACTAAGCCATACTCGCATCCTATCCCAACTGGTCCAACCTTCAACTATCAACACCCCCTACATAGCATTAGTGACAATTTTTGGATTTCCACCAGGATACATTAACATGTCTGAGGAGTCACTAGTCTATTTATTAATAATTATAAAAAATTAAAAATAGATAGAACAATGCTTAAACACTCAAACAGTTCATGAATCCTTCCCATCCAACTTGTGAAAAATTTGACACATAGTCAAATTTCAGCATTTCCCAAGGATTAACTCAAGTTTCCTTTGATTCTATCGGTTAAAGGCTTAAGTTTAGGATTTTAACCTCTTTTCCAGAAGCATTCATACTTTGGCTCAGCCATTTAGCCAAGGCTCTTTTACTTAGTGAATTTCGGGTGTTACAACTCTCCCCCACTTAGGCTAAATTATATTCGTCCTTGAATTTTCACCCTTATTTTTCTTACCCTAAACCACCTTCAGTTTACTGAACCACTTAGGATATTTTTCCATCATCACTTCCTCTGGTTCCCAAGTTGTTTCCTTATCGCCATCACAATCCCAAACGACTTGAACATACTTAACTCACCTTTTCCTTTCTTTCCTTGTTTGTTTGCCTATAATACAAACTCGTCTTCCTTCAACCGTAAGGTTCTCCTTTAAATCAACTGGAATGTCTTTCATCATGCTGTCCTGATTAGTAATATGTTTCCTTAACTGCAAGACATGATATACATCATGGAACTGAATCATTGCCCTTGGCAATTCCAACTTATATGCTACAAGCCCAATTCTTTCCAAGATTTTAAAAGGACCCATATATCTCGGATTCGGTTTTGCATTCTTAGCAGCACGATCTTTCCCTTTCTATGTCACTGCCTTGAGATAAACCATATCCCTAACTGAAAATTCAAGATCTTTTCTCCTCTGGTCCGCATAACTCTTTTGCTGGTTATGAGCTTCTTTCATTTTTATTTTGAGGATCCTGATCTTTTCTGTTGCCTCCTCAACAAAATTCCGCTCCTAAATGCTTCTCTCCACCTTGAGTCCAACATAAGGGAGTTCGGCATGGATAACCGTACAAGTCTTCATATGGGGACATCTGGATACTTGCTTGATAACTATTGTTATAAGCAAATTTGGCTAAGTGTAAATAACTTTCCCACTTGCCTCCCCAACCCAATACACAAGCCCTTAACAGATCCTCAAGTATTTAGATAGTTCCTGATTCGATACAACATGGCCCAAGAAGCCAATCTGTCTTTGCCAGAAGCTACATTTTCTTAACTTAGCAAAAGTTGATGCTCCCTTAGGCGATTCATCATTGTTCTCAAGTGACTTTCATGCTCTTCTTTATTCTTTGAATAGACAAGTATGTCATCTATAAAGATGATAACAAACTAATCTAAACAATCCTGGAACACGCTATTCATCAACTGAAAGCAGCCGATGCGTTCGTCAGTCCAAAAGGCATGACTACGAACTTAAAATGATCGTACCTCGTTTGAAAGGAGGTCTTCTTAATGTCATATTCCTTAAAAGGAATTTGATGATAGCCTGATGCAAGGTCTATCTTCGAGAACCAAGTTGCCCCTCTTATTTGATCCAACAATTCATCAATTCTTGGAAAAAGGTACTTGTTCTTGATAGTTACCATGTTCAATCCTCGGTAATCGATATAGAGTTTAAAGCTACCATCTTTCTTTTTAACGAACAAGACTGGTGCACCCCAAGGTGAACCTTGGTCGCACAAAGCCTTTCTCCATCATTTCACTTAACAGCTTCTTCAGGTTAGCCATCTCTGCTGGTGCCATTCGATAAGGTGCCTTTGATAATGGCGCAGTTATCTGGTCCAGTTAAATCATGAACGGATCAGACCTATCCAGCGGTAAACCAGCTTATGGCTGGAATACATCCTCAAAGTTCTGAACCATCGGAATGTTACCTAACTCAGCATCCTACCCAAATTCCACCGTCTGGATATTTTCTAAGTAGGCTTCACATCCCTTATGATCAACCTTTCAGCCTAGATTATTGAGATCACAAGACTTCCACTTGTTGGACGTATGCCTTGATACTCCAACACTCCTTCAGTCGTTTCAAACTTCACATGGCCTCTGTAATAGTTTAGACGTGCCTTGTGTTTTCCAAGCCAATCCATTCCAAGGATCACATCATAAGATCTTACAGGACATACTATCAGATCGGCATGAAGAACTCACCGATCTATCACCACCGGTACATTCAGTACCTTACCCAACGTTTCCATGACTTGGCCTCCCGCAGCCTTAACCAAGCCATATTCACTTTCTGGTTCCATTATGAACCTTCCTAGGCCAACTAGATTCGGTCTCATAAAACAATGTGTAGCACCCGAATCGAACAAAACATGGGTTACCACACCACCCATACTAATGGTCCCTACAAAACATTTATATTTATCTCTGAAGCAGATTCTTACTTAGAGATTTGTAAAGATGAGTGGCAAGAGCTCACCAGTGATCGGTTTTGCGGATGTGCTTGGTCCTGCATCATCTCCCGACATTGTGTAAGCTGTCGGCATTATAGCTTGCCGTTTTGCTATTGGCGGTAGACCTTTATTTGTCGGTTTTCCTATCTGCTGACCCAGCTTCGGACAATAGGGTTTGATATGTTCGGGTTCACCATAATGGTAACACACCCTTGCATTGTTACCCTTTTATTGAACCATCGATCTTGGGTCTCTTTCCGGACAATTCCGGACTTGATGGTTCCTACTCCCGCAACGATCACATGCACCCGATGCGGCTCTACACTCTCCAAAGTGCAGCTTTCCACACTTTGGACAAGGTCTGCGCCTACCAATATTTCCCAAACCACTTCCTTTATCAAACTTTCTTTTCTTTTTTTTCGGCATGGTTCACAACTGGTCCATGCACTATAGGCTTTTGTCTATTCAACAATCTTGCTTCTTCTCCCATTCTGTATTCCAACATGGCAGCCTTTTAGACTAACTTCCCAACTGATGAAAAGTTCCAAACCAAACATCGGTTCCTTATTTCAATCCTTAGGCCCCTCATGAACCTACAGGCTTGAAATTTTTCATCATCTAACTCACGACCCGCATATCTCCTGAGATGATTGAATTCCGCCTCATACTCTCATACCGTCCTGATACCTTGGTGAAATTCCAAGAATTCACCTTCAAGTCGATCAAAAGCTTGTTGCGGGAAGTACTTCTCTCTAAAATTCTCACAAAAGCTTTCCCACGAGTTGATATGCTTTCTAGCTAAGGCACCCAACCACCACACATGTGCATCACCATCTAAGTAGTGCACAACGAGGTCTTTCTTGTATCCTTCTCGACAACGGATACTTTCAAAGTTTCTCTCCAATCTTGACACCCACATATCTGCTAAAATCGGATATGTTCCTCCCGAGAAGAACTTGGTGCCCAAACGTTGCATGTGGTCCATTATCTTAAAGTAACAAGGACCTTCCTCAACAACATCAGCTTCCACTTCAGCATCAGGTGGATTTTGCACCACTTGCAGTTGTCCTACTAGAGCAGCTCCAACTCCAGGTAGTCTCTCCAACACTTGTGCTAACAAAGTCAGGACCATTTCAAGTCCTACTTGCGCACCACCCACTGCACCACCAACAGGCGCATGCACATTACCACCCGCATTTGCATTGCCAACAACATTGCCTAAATTCCCATTGCCACCATTACCAAGATTCCCATTGTTATTATCTTGTGCCATCTGAAAACAGTTCAATGGCAAGTTAGCCTCAAGACTAACTTTTCACACAAACAAAAATGGCAATGAGAAGTCTTACCGCGGCAAAGGCAACATGAAGGATGGATTTTTCCCACTAACCCATCTTATCCTATAACTTATCATAGAATTGTAATGAGCTCTGATACCAACTTTGCAACACCCCGACTACACTGGCCCGATAGGCCAGATGGCTTACCACTTGGAAAATCTGGATATTCAACTGTCCAGAAGTCCGACCAGTCACATGATTTAGAGGTTTAAGGCTATACTTAACCATTTTTCCTGCAATTTTTGTTTCTTTCAGAGTTCTTAATTTAAACATGCATTTTTTTATAGGATAGATTAAACTAGTTTCGATCACATGCTAGTTTGCTACAAAAGCTAAAACATTACATTGAACTACTAAGTTTTTATCTACCCAAACTATACATATTATCCAACCATCCCATCCTTAACGTTGCCCCTGTTCTGCATGCTGCTCATTCCTAGCATTACCTGCGACCACAAAGGAGGCATAAGCAATACACTTTGCTTAGTGAAAACGGTTTAATCCGTCCCACTTAACACAATAATCAGATATGGTTCCCTAAGAACATTCACTAGAACAATCAATAGACTGGTGAGACTATCCTGACCACTTGGATTCACCCAAATCGATCACTAGTCTAACCCACACACTGAACTAAAATGCCCTAACCATCCATATTACCCAGATCAATCACCAGTCTAGTCAACTGAATGATTAGACTATCCTGACTTTCCATTTTACCTAGATCAGGCACTAGTCTAACCCACAGTACGGAACTTAAGCCTAACTATCAGCACAAAGACGATAACATTATGGATACGACACACATGGCCATTTTACGGTTCTACGACCATGTTGACTGACTAGACATTTTACGGTTCTACGCCTAACTATCAGCACAAAGACATTTGACATGTATCCGGTCACACAGACCTTGGAATAATTGTGGATGGTGAAATCCACAATGAATTTCTAGTCGATTATTTTAATGAGGAATTCGTCGTTCTTGTTAAAATTAAAAGGAAACACAACCCAAACTCAGGTCGAAATAAACACAAAGAAGAATAATATGATTATTTATTGATTTTGAGGAATAAGTTTATGCAAAAGATATATTGATCTGTTCTTGTTCTAAAAACCCTAATGGAATCTCCTATTCACTTCTCTCTCTTCTCACCTTTTATCCCCTTGCGCTTAATTCGGGTAGTTCTGATCTTCTAGAGTCGTTGGGATCTCAATCTTGATGCTCCCCTTTTATCTTGGACATGCCTGGACTTAGTCCTCTCTTCTTCAGCCCGTAATCGCCTTCTGCTCAACTCATAATCGCCTTATGCTCAACTCGTAATCGCCTCGTGCCTAGTTCATCTACGATGTAAGTATCCAATCATTCACTTTATGCGCCTAAGTAGTGACCTGCTGAGTGAATCATTTTTTATCTTGAGACATGCTGAACTGTTATATAAGAAGTGGCACTTGTTGGGCTAGAAACCTGCTGAGGGGGATTTGACACCAACAGATTAGCCCCCAGGTCTCCCTACGAGCTTAGCGAGTTGGGTGACCTTCGGAAGTTGGTGGAAATTTTTTTCATGCCCACTCATATATTATAAATGATTATTACATTTATATTTTTCTCAAGCTGTTATTCAACTTTCATTTTTCTTTAAGGCGGATTTGGAACTTTCGGGTTGGGCTGGATTATTTTGCTTTTCCTTCCACGAATATCGGGCTAGATGGGCCAATTTGTTGTGATTTGATTTGAGGAAATCTCAACAGTCTTGGTGATTCTCATCCCTTCATGCAATGCAGCTTGGTTTCTTTGAAAATCAAAAGCATCATTATTACGCCTACAAAAAGGTGGTTTGCACATGTCCCTAGGAAGTTACTTTCACTTCTTTCTCTCTCTCCTCAAGTATCTCGAACGGTCTCCCACTACGCTTCAACCGCCCATCTCTTCGCTCTCTCTTTGCATCTTAAGGTATTGTCACTTAACTATTCTTTTTAATTTTGTTAGTGTTTGTCTTTCTTCCTTTCGATTTGCTCTCTTCTTCCTCGATTTGCTGCGCAATTTCCATAGATTCTTTTCTTTTTGGGCTTTTCTCTCTCCGTATTTCTCTTCCCCCTCAGTTTCTCGGTGATGTCGAGACAGATGACGCTTTGATCTGGGAGTAGAGGTTCTTTGTTGCATCCCACGGTGAGTGCAAGTATTGGGAGACATGTTGCTTTTGGTGTGAAATCTTGGGCGTCTGCGGCCCCTCAAATAATGGCCTTATCTTCTTCTCGTTCATCTCTTCACTTGGTGAGGACCCTCTGGGAGCAGTTCGACCTTTCGCCTGACGTTAGGTTCCTAATCCCGGATCTAAGACAGTTTCCCGACAACCCCCGTTGGGGTTCGTCACTGTATATGAGATCTACTTCAAGACTTGCGGTTTGCGCTTCCCCGTTCCTGATCTACTAGTCCGGTATCTGTGTCATCGAGGCATGGCTCTGAGCCAGTTAATGCCCAAAGGGGTTCGTTACGCCATATTTCTGATGATTCAGGCAAGGGAAAGTGGTTTCAAACTGAGCTGTGACATGCTGGAGGTAGCTACGTACATGAAGAGGGACACGAAGGGCGGCCTCTGGTACCTAGCCAATAAACCGAACCAAGGGTTTGCGACTAGTCAAGCCCCCAAGGACGAGACAGATTGGGAATAGTTTTATTTTTTTCTTGAAATAAATCATCTTTCTTTCAGGACTACGAGTCCTAGTAGTTTACAATCTCGGTGGACCAGGGAGATTGGTGTGGATCTTATCTCTCTATTTCTCGGAATCTGATCTTAAAATTTTCTTCTTATTTGATGAATTCGCGCTTTTTGGATGTGTTTATTTTTGGTGCATTGATTGATTTTTGGGTGTTTTTAACTCACCAGGATCCCCTTTCTTTGTTGTTTTGGTGTTTTTCAGCTCCGCATTTGACCTAGGTCAAAGATCCATCTGCTGAATTCTTGAAGAATTGGAGACTCCTTGGGAAGAGTCGATTGAATAGTTGGAGCACGTTTGACAGGGAGATAGTGTCTCGTAACTGGCTGCCATTGGAGCCGCTATCAGAAACATCATCAAGTAAGTTATCTACTTAGGCCTCGCTTTGTTCAATTCGGGTCACATGGTGTTTAATGTACGATTTTGCTATAGGTGTTCCATCTTAGTGTCCACCGTTTCAATGAAGAACTCTGTACCGTAACGTGAAGCTCGTAGGTTGAAGAGCACTCAAGGGGCTCCCAGCTCGGCTGGATTCAGTGCTGCACAAGAGGTGAAGTCCCCTAAAGATCAATCTCATATGGAAGTAGATCCCATCGAAATGTCTGACTCATCTCGTGGCGACCAGCATCGAGAAAAAGATGTTGGTTCTAGCAAAAATTCATCTCGCCTGCCTCCAATTCGACATAGTACTCGTCATGCCAACGCCCCCTCAGATAAAAGGGCACGCACGCATGAGACGTCTCCAGTTGGCGTTCACGACCATGGTGGGTTTGCGTTTAGTTTCTCCTGGCCCAATTAGTCCCCAATGGTGGAAGAGGGGGACCTTTGCGTTGTTTTAATGTCCAAGCTGTGCCTAGACAGTCCTAAGGTTTACGATCACAGGTCGCTTTCGGTCCAGAAGGAATACGCCGACTGGACTCGATCTCATGCCGAGGTATGGTCGTTATTATCCACCTTCCTATCTCTTTTTGTTTCTCTATTTAGAGGTCAGCTCCTACCTTGATTTGTGTGTGACTTCTTTTTCTGTTTTTAGACCACGGCCCTAGTTAACCGCCTGGTAGGGGTCTTGGACAATGAGCTGAGGAGGGCAAAGAAATATTTAGGGATCAAGCTGATTGAGTATGTAACTACGAGGGTTGACAAGGCTATTGCTGAGCTGAAAACTGCAGTGAGACGAGTTGAGGTGCTTTTAGATGAGAATAGCAAGCTGATAGCTAAGGTGGAAGATATGGGGAGTAACGATGTGGACAGGCTGAGCGCACAGGTAGCTCCTCATGAAAAAGCTAAGAGAGATCTGAAGAAGGAAGTGGCCTCTATGGCTAACGAGTTGGAGGTTCTTATGAGGGACATGGATGATCAAATGGAGCAGAGAGTCAAAGAAAAAGAAGAGGAGATGAATGCATAGTTCGTGAAGAAAATGGATCGGGTAAAGGGGTAGGTAGCTAACGAGAGGGTGTACCAGGAGAAATTGATACATGTGGAGCAAATCAAATGCAACCTTGAACTGATCAAGATGTTGAGAGAAGGGGAGACGACGTTAGAGGCTGAGTAGAGGGACTTGGAGAATGAACTGGGTGGGTTTAACGAGGAGTTGGCCATGTTGGTTTTCAAAGAGCTGAAAATGGAGAAAGATTGGATGGCGACGCCGACTGGTCTGACTTGACTGAGCCCTCCGAGCCCAACCCGGTCGATGATGTTAATCCCTATGGTATGAATCTCTCCTCTCTGGATTCCCCTGAAAATGTTGTTGCTGAAGGTGAACAAGATGAGGTAATGGTTGAGGAGTTAACGGAGAAAACTAAGGTCGAGGAGCTGGATGCCGTTGAGGGCGGAGCACTCGATAAGGCGGTCGAAGTAGTTGTGCAGATTGGTGAAATTGCAACAATTCCAAGGAAAGAAGCCCCCAAGGGGGATGACAGTGACGCAGCTGGCTAGGACCCGAATGCTTAAAACCACCTTCCTCTCATCTTTTTTTACCTTTAGTTTCTAAAATCTCTTTAAATGTTTTGTTGTTTCTGAATTCGGTGCCCAGGGGGCTCTAACCCAAAACTTACAACTTTGCTTATGAATTTAAGTTGGATTTTCGGTTCATAGCTTTGTTTGCTGCTTCTGAGTGTATGTTTCGGGCTAAGTTTTACCAAGGAATTTTTTAATCGTGATGATGCGTATTAGGATTACGCCACATGTGTTTGGCAGCGAAATTTGTTATACGTTTTGCCATTAATGGTGATTTGGCTGAAGCTGCCTATTCAATTCGAGGGATCAAATGTTTTAAAAGGTACAAAGAGTGTTCTTACTGTTTGACAGCGATTGATATATGTTTTTCGTGTTAATGCGAGACTGGGCTCGGCTTTGGCGCTTATAACTGTCCAGGTCGTGCAATGTAATATGTTTTATTGTGTTATATTTTAAGTGGTATGCTATAATGAGGGGGTATTTAAAATTTCAGATAGTTTTACCATTTAGCCGAAATTGTAGAGTCTAGATGGTCTTTCACAGGTG
>OVBE01017294.1:0-10504 GCA_900406425.1 Iberis pinnata | reverse complement strand
AAGCTTGTGCAAATGGGGGCGAATTAGAGCTTTTATAGTGTTCAGAGAAAAGCCCTAGTTCGCACTATAGAAAAAATGCTAATCAGTGTCTTGGATCTTGGGCCTTAATTCAGGTGGTATCCAGATTTGAGTTGGTCAGGTTGGAGCGTGTTTGACTTTGAGTTGGTGAGTGCGCGATCGATCCGAGCTGAAGATGCTTGCATGGGATCGATCCAGCTGAGATGCGTCCAAAGTGTGTCTGAGGTTGGGATCGATCCCGGGTAATAAGTGTTGAGATCAATCCAGACATAGGTGAGATCGATCACATATGTCTTCTTCTTTGTCTTGCTTCAACTTCGTGCACTTCCTTAGCTTCGTTCGAGACTTCACAAACTTCGTTGAAAGGGAGAGAGAGAGAGATCGATCCAAGTAAAGGGGGAGATCGATACCTGCTTAGGTGGGATTGATATGAAATCGATCTGAAGTGGCCAGGGGATCGATCTGGAGTGTTGCTGAGATCGATCTGGAGTGTTGTTGTTGGGATAGATCCTGCATTAATGCATGATTGCTTGAGATCGATCTGGGAATGTGCTGAGATCGATCATGCCTTAGTTCTAAAGTAGATCCAGTCCATTCCATGATGTGTGCTGCTCCATTCCAGGTTGAGTGCTGCTTTTCTGAATTCTCACAAAACCTCCCTTTTCAGGTTCTGCACCATTCTTCAGGATATGCACCTCTTTCAGGTTCTGCACCCTTCTTCATGGTCTGCATCCTTCTTCATGGTCTGCATCCTTCTTCAGGTTCTGCACCCTTCTTCAGGGTTTGCACCTCTTTCAGGTTCTGCACCCTTCTTCAGGGTTTGCATCCTTCTTCAGGGTCTGCACCCTTCTTCAGGTTTTGCACCCTTCTTCAAGGTCTTGCACCCTTTTTCAGGCTCTTGCCCAAATTTGCACTTATGTTCTGAAAACTCTTGAAAGTCCTGAAAATTCTTCAAAATGCGTGCATATGCGAAAACTAATGCAAAAATCTCTAAAAATCACAAACTTGTTGAAAACAACTATAAATGTGATATATGCACACCTAGAGACCTCAAAGTTGATGTTAAATGACTTCTAAAAACCATGAAAATTCAGAGTCATCAACTCTCACAAACTAAATATTTTCTTGCCCTCAAGCAAAAAATTAAGAAGTCTGGGAGTAAGGTTTGAAAGTGGGAAATCAGAACCAAAACATGCGGCTAACACGAGTAATATAAATGTCTTGGTTACTAGTTCTAGAATGCAATCCTAAGCTCATCATACTTAAAAACTTTAGCCATATTCATCACAGTTCATCACAGACCAATTCCAACTTCCACAATGCATTCAAATTTGTTTGCTCCTTTAACATTCATTAATTAGGAACCTTGGATCAAGTCATGTGCCTTCAATGAACTCATTTGGTCAAGGACCTGTTAAGGAGTAAAGATGACCCCTTTATGCAGAGGTTAGTAATTCAGTACAAGGGTTCTCTAAAAAGGGAATGAGCTTTATCAGAAGGCTAAAGGTAAGAACGCTTAGATGCATACAAAAATAGAACCTCATCTATCCAGTGCTAATGAAACCTAAGTTTCCTAATTCTACCCAGAGATGCGTCCTAGTTCTACCCTTTTGAAACTTCAAAGTGATCATACCCATTCACATTTCAATTTTTCATCTTTTCTTTGTTACCCTTAGGAGAGACTTCTTTCTTAGATGCTGCTAGTTGTTTTATGAACTTACTTACTTAAACATTGAATGGCTATTGACCTTCTTACTTGTGTTGTCTTTTGGATTTTACCCTTTTGCATTCATTGTCATATGTTTCTTCTCATTCTGCACAAGCCATACTTCTTTTGCATATTAATGTTACCCCAAAATTTCCACTAGCATGTTCTGATTCTTTTTCTTTTCATCTCCTAAGGTTCTTTCTTAACACTTCTCATTGTTACCAACTACCAGTACCCTTTCATTTGATTCCACCCAAAACAAACATTCAAATCGAATCCCACCTAGCCCTATCTAGTCCAAAAAGCATGGACAAGAACTACATGAGACCCTATTCCTGTCAGTTCGAACCTAACACGTTCTACCAAGCTCATTCCATAAAACTCCTGCCACTCAGTAGTAAATTCAGAGTTTGAAAGAAAGCAAGGTTCAAGGGTGGGAATTCTACTTGGGTTAACAAGAGTGGTAAAAGGTAGAAGATAACCCAATATGTATATTCTATCCATGAGTTGATATTCAACACACAAACATGATAAATAAGCATTCAAATTCAAGTTCTAATATATAGGAGAAAACTTCAAATCACAACATGCTTCAGGAGATAAATGATCATGCAAGTTCACATTCCAAGCAAGGTGCAGTTTTACTTCAGACAATTTCAGGATGCATTAGACAACTGATAACCAGGGCACTTATATTTTCCGAGAAAACAACATACTTACAAGGTCCTAGTTTCCTATGCAAGTGCAGACAACCTAAATGCAACTACATGAACAATATGTTTTTGAAAACGATTTTCGATTTTTTTTTGTATGCCTTAGATGCAACATTGAAATAAGAAAACTAGTAAACATGATTAGTACCACCTAAACTCTCCCCCAAACTTAAATTGCACAGTCCCTTGTGTAATAAAAATTTAAAGAAGGGTTTAGGACCAAAACACAACAACATAAAATAAATATGCTATGGTATATACAATGAAAAGGGTTTGGAGTGGTACTATTTCAGGTTGAGGTGAAGAGAGTGGTTGAAGTGGAGATTGAGGTAATATGTGTCGTGTGTTGAATGCGCAACGTGATCAGCCTGACTTGATGTGAACATTTTGCGCTTGATCAAAAACGTGTTTTTGTCTCGATCATGATTTGAAGTGGCTCGACTCCGAAGTACCTAAAACACCAAGACCAGCCAGAAACTTAAATGCATTAAAAGAAGAAAAAAATAAATTTAAGACATTATATATACAAGGATAAATATGAGACACAAATTAATGTGATTCCAACATGTCGGTAGTCGGTCCTAGGTGAAAAATAGCTGAACTTCATCTATTATCGCATTACCAACCTGATAATAGGATTTTAAGCCTATTGGGTATCAATCACCCATCGTTGTAGTATAGATGGGTTTATCAATCCATAATGGGAATGCACTAAGAAATCTGGAATGAGATAGATGCTTTAAAGTCAAGCTAAGTGTTAAAAGGGGTTATTGCGAAAGGGTCCTAAGTGCAATGAACATAAAAAGCATAAAGACAGAAAGAAGCATAAAAGACTTGAAAGTAAAAACAGAGTAAATGCAAAGAGATTGAAAGGTGCAAGCAATGTAAAGCAGTTCTTGAGGACATAGGGTTATTGACTAAGGATCTATGTTGGGTTACCTAAGCACCTAACATACATTATACAATGAGCTAACCCCTAGACAGTAGCAACACATGAAATCAATTGCAATTACTTGGCAACCAATCTCAAGCCAAGCAGTCACAGACTCAATTGCCGTCATAGACGGTGACTACCTAACAGGTATTAACAACAACTACTCTAGTCAATAAGCTTCCCACCATCTAATGCCTTAGAAGGGGAAGATGAATCTATGAAATCACCTAGGTCCGGACATCTTCAATGACTCACCTTCCGGTGTTGAAGGGCCTAACGGCGGGTTTTCAGTCCCCTCCGGGTAGAAATACAATTAGCATTACAAACTGGTGAAACATAAGGGATCTAGGAACAAGCAACTTAGGTACTATGGTAACCTCAGAACATCAACCCTAATATATCCCCCTCAGGAACTTGGATGACTACTCACTACTCATGGGAGTAGAAGCAGATGAAACAGAAAACATAACTTCAAACCTAAACATGTAGATCTAAGAAGAACAGATGAAGAACAACAAGAACACAAACCCAGAAATGAAGAACAACAATAAAACAGTAAACTAAAACAGAAGGTTTAAGCTTAAAATAAAAAATATAGATACACAAACTACAGAACAACCTAAGGCTAAGCAAGAAATCAAAGGAAAAACAGTAGATAACTTAAAACTCAAACGAAATATAGTTTTTACACCAAGAACATAAAGAACAACAAAAGAAAATAAAATCTAAGACTAAAACCTAAAAAGGAAAGAAAAACTAAGCTTGTGCAAATGGGGGCGAATTAGAGCTTTTATAGTGTTCAGAGAAAAGCCCTAATTCGCACTAAAGACAAAACTCTAATCATTTTCTTGGATCTTGTGCCTTGATTCAGGTGGTATCCGGATTTGAGTTGGTCGGGTTGGAGCGTGTTTGACTTTGAGTTGGTGAGTGCGCGATCGATCCAAGCTGAAGATGCTTGCATGGGATCGATCCAACTGAGATGCGTCCAAAGTGTGTCTGAGGTTGGGATCGATCCCGGGTAATAAGTGATGAGATCGATCCAGACATAGGTGAGATCGATCTCATATGTTTTCTTCTTAGTCCTGCTTCAACTTCGTGCACTTCCTTAGCTTTGTTCGAGACTTCACAAACTTCGTTGAAAGGGAGAGAGAGAGAGTGAGAGAGAGAGATCGATCCAAGTAAAGGTGGATATCGATCCCTGCTCAGGTGGGATTGATATGAGATCGATCTGAAGTGGCCAGGGGATCGATCCGGAGTGTTGCTGAGATCGATCTGGAGTGTTGCTGTTGGGATCGATCCTGTATTGATGCAGAATTGCTTGAGATCGATCCGGGCATGTGCTGAGATCGATCCTACCTTAGTTCTAAGGTAGATCCAGTCCATTCCATGCTGAGTGCTGCTTCATTCCAGGTTGGGTGCTGTTTTTCTGAATTCTCACAAAACCTCCCTTGTCAGGTTCTGCACCTCTTTCAGGTTCTGCACCTCTTTCAGGTTCTGCACCCTTCTTCAGGATCTGCACCTCTTTCAGGTTCTGCACCCTTCTTCATGGTCTGCATCCTTCTTCAGGTTCTGCACCCTTCTTCAGGGTTTGCACCTCTTTCAGGTTTTGCACCCTTCTTTAGGGTTTGCACCCTTCTTCAGGGTTTGCACCCTTCTTCAGGGTCTGCACCCTTCTTCAGGTTTTGCACCCTTCTTCAAGATCTTGCACCCTTTTTCAGGCTCTTGCCCAAATTTGCACTTATATTCTGAATACTCTTGAAAGTCCTGAAAATTCTTCAAACTGTGTGCATATGCGAATACTAATGCAAAAATCTCTAAAAATCACAAACTTGCTGAAAACAACAATAAATGTGATATATGCACACCTAAAGACCTCAAAGTTGATGTGAAATGACTTCTAAGAACCATGAAAATTCAGAGTCATCAACTCCCACAAACTAAATCTTTTCTTGCCCTCAAGCAAATAATTAAGAAGTATGGGAGTGAGGTTTGAAAGTGGGAAATCAGAACCAAAACATGCAATCCTAAGCTCATCATACTTAAGAACTTTAGCCATATTCATCACAGTTCATCACAGACCAATTCCAACTTCCAAAATGCATTCAAATTTAATTGCTCCTTTAACATTCATTAATTAGGAACCATGGATCAAGTCATGTGCCTTCAATGAACTCATTTGGTCAAGGACATGTTAAGGAGTAAAGATAACCCCTTTATGCAGTGGTTAGTAATTCAGAACAAGAGTTCTCTCAAAAGGGAATGAGCTTTATCAGAAGGCTAAAGGTAAGAACGCTTAGATGCATACAAAAATAGAACCTCATCTATCCAGTGCTAATGAAAACTAAGTTTCCTAATTCTACCCAAAGATGCGTCCTAGTTCTACCCTTTTGAAACTTCAAAGTGATCATACCCATTCACATTTCAATTTTTCATCTTTTCTTTGTTACCCTTAGGAGAGACTTCTTTCTTAGATGCTGCTAGTTGTTTTAGGAACTTACTTACTTAAACACTAAATGGCTATTGACCTTCTTACTTGTGCTGTCTTTTGGATTTTACCCTTTTGCATTTATTGTCATATGTTTCTTCTCATTCTGCACTAGCCATACTTCTTTGGAATATTAATGTTACCCCAAACTTTCCACTGGCATGTTCTGATTCTTTTTCTTTTCATCTCCTACGGTTCTTTCTTAACACTTCTCATTGTTACCAACTACCAATACCCTTTCATTTGATTCCACCCAAAACAAACATTCGAAATCGAATCCCACCTAGTCCTATCTAGTCCAAAAAGCATGGACAAGAACTACATGAGACCCTATTCCTGTCAGTTCGAACCTAACACGTTCTACCAAGCTCATTCCATAAAAATCTTGCCACTCAGTAGTAAATTCAGAGTTTAAAAGAAAGCAAGGTTCAAGGGTGGGAATTCTACTTAGGTTAACAAGAGTGGTAAAAGGTAGAAGATAACCCAAATATGTATATACTATCCATGAGTTCATATTCAACACACAAACATGATAAATAAGCATTCAAATTCAAGTTCGAATAGATAGGAGAAAACTTCAAATCACAACATGCTTCAGGAGAAAAATGATCATGCAAGTTCACATTCCAAGCAAGGTACAGTTTTACTTCAGACAATTTCAGGATGCATTAGACAACTGATAACCAGGGCACTTATATTTTCCGAGAAAACAACATACTTACAAGGTCCTAGTTTCCTATGCAAGTGCAGACAACCTAAATGCAACTACATGAACACTATGTCTTTGAAAACGATTTTCGATTTTTTTGTATGCCTTAGATGCAACATTGAAATAAGAAAACTAGTAAACATGATTAGTACCTCATAAACTCTCTCCCAAACTTAAATTGCACAGTCCCTTGTGTAATAAAAATTTAGAGAAGGGTTTAGGACCAAAACATAACAACATAAAAGAAATATGCTATGGTATATACAATGAAAAGGGTTTGGGGTGGTACTATTTCAGGTTGAGGTGAAGAGAGTGGTTGAAGTGGAGATCGAGGTAATATGTGTCAGGCGGTTAATGCGCTCGATCAAAAACGTGATCAGCCCGACTTGATGTGAACATTTTGCGCTCGATCAAAAACGTGTTTTTTTCTCGATCATGGTTTGAAGTGGCTCGACTCTGAAGTACCTAAAACACCAAGACCAGGCAGAAACTTAAATGCATTAAAAGAAGAAAAAAATAAATTTAAAGACATTATATGTACAAGGATAAATATAAGACACAAATTAATGTGATTTCAACATGTCGGTAGTCGGTCTTAGGTGAAAAATAGCTGAACTTCATCTATTATCGCATCACCAACCTGATAATAGGATTTTAAGCCTATTGGGTATCAATCACCCATCGTTGTAGTATAGATGGGTCTATCAATCCATAATGGGAATGCAATAAGATATCTGGAATGAGATAGTTGCTTTAGACTCAAGCTAAGTGTTAAAAGGGGTTGTTGCAAAAAGGTCCTAAGTGCAATGAACATAAAAAGCATAAAGACAGAAAGAAGCATAAAAGACTTGAAAGTAAAAACAAAGTAAATGCAAAGAGAGTGAAAGGTGCAAGCAATGTAAAGCAGTTCTTGAGGACATAGGGTTATTGACTAAGGATCTATGATGGGTTACCTAAGCACCTAACATACATTATACAATGAGCTAACCCCTAGACAGTAGCAACACATGAAATCAATTGCAATTCCTTGGCAACCAATCTCAAGCCAAGCAGTCACAGACTCAACTGCCGTCATAGACGGTGACTACCTAACAGGTATAAACAACAACTACTCTAGTCAATAAACTTCCCAACATCTAATGCCTTAGAAGGGGAAGATGAATCTCCGAAATCACCTAGGTCCGGACATCTTCAATGACTCACCTTCCGGTGTTGAAGGGCCTAACGGCGGGTTTTCAGTCCCTTCCGGGTAGAAATACAATTATCATTACAAACAGGTGAAACATAAGGGATCTAAGAACAAGCAACTTAGGTACTATGGTAACCTCAGAACATCAACCTTAATCTACCCCCATCCTCAGGAACTTGGATGACTACTCACTACTCATGGGAGTAGAAGCAGATGAAACAAAAAACATAACTTCAAACCTAAACATATAGATCTAAGAAGAACAGATGAACAACAGCAAGAACACAAACCCATAAATGAAGAACAGCAATAAAACAGTAAACTAAAACAGAAGGTTAAAGTTTAAAACAAAAATAGAGATACACAAACTAAAGAACAACCTAAGGCTAAGCAAGAAATCAAAGGAAAAACANGAAAACGAAAACCTAAGACAAAACCTAAAAAAGAAAGAAAAACTAAAGCTTGTGCAAATGGGGGCGAATTAGAGCTTTTATAGTGTTCAGAGAAAAGCCGTAATTCGCACTAAAGACAAAATGCTAATCATTGTCTTGGATCTTGGGCCTTGATTCATGTGGTATCCGGATTTGAGTTGGTCGGGCCAGAGCGTGTTGGACTTCGAGTTGGTGAGTGCACGATCGATCCGAGCTGAAGATGCTTGCATGGGATCGATCCAGCTGAGATGCATCCAAAGTGTGTCTAAGGTTGGGATCAATCCCGGGTAATAAGTGCTGAGATCGATCCAGACCTAAGTGAGATCGATCTCATCTGTTTTCTTCTTAGTGCTGTGATAACTCTCAATTTTCATGGTTTTTACATGTCATTTAGCATCAATTTTAAGGTCTTTAGGTTTGCATATATCACATTTATAGTTGATTTCAGTAAGATTGTGATTTTTAGGAACTTTTGCATTAGATTTGCACGCATTTTGGAGGTTTTTCAGGACTTTCAGGAGTTTTCAGGACAAATTGTGAAAATTCAGAGATAGAGCACCAACCTGGAATGGACCAACACAAAGCACGGAATGGACCAGCACTCAAACTAGATTGATCTCAACTTGTCAACATTCACCTTGGATTAATCTCAAGAAGGACCAGCACTTAACATGGAATGGCACTCAACTGAATCTATCTCAGCACTCAACTGGATCTATCTCCACCTTGCCTGGATCTATCTCAGGACCAAAACTGAATCTATCTCCACCTTGCCTGGATCTACCTCAGGATCAAAACTAGATCTATCTCCACCTTGCTTGGATCTGTCTCAGGACCAAAATTGGATCTATCTCCACCTTGCCTGGATCTATCTCAGGATCAAAACTGGATCTATCTCAACTTGTACCTGGATTGATCTCACCTTTCCCAAGCTGCAGCACGTGGATCGATCTCTTCTCTACAAGATCAATCCCACCTTCCCGTCTTTCCTGGATCGATCTGAGATCGATCTCACCTTCACCAAAGATTGATCTCTTCTTCAACATATGGATCAATCACAGATCGATCCACACTCACCTAGAACGATCTTCGATCTATCTCAGCAACATCTGGATCGATCTCTCTCTCTTGAGGAAACTTGTGAAAACTCTGAGACATAAGGAAGTGCAATGAATGGAAGCAAGGGAAAGAAGGAAGCAAGCATGGATCTATGACGACCAAGGCTGGATCGATCTCAGCAGCTCCTGGAACGATCTCAGCAGCTCCTAGATCGATCTCAGCAAGCTCCTGGATCGATCTCAGCAGCTCTTGGATTGATCTCACTCAAGCAACCTTGGATCCATTTCAGCAAGCTCCTGGATCGATCCTACTCTCAGACGCACCTCACCTGGATCAAGCCCAACGCTTACGTCCAAGCTCTCAACACTTTAGATCGATCATGCACCAACTCAAGCTCCAACCCGACCAACTCAATTCTGAATAGCACCTGAACCAAGGCCCAAGATCCAAGAAAATGATTAGCATTTTATCTTTAGTGCGAATTAAGGCTTTTCTCTGAACACTATAAAAGCCCTAATTCGCCTCCATTTGCAACAAGTTTTAGTTTTTCTTTCCTTTTTAGGTTTTGTCTTAGGTTTTCATTTTCTTTAAGTTGTTCTTGATGTTCTTGGTGTAAAAACCATTTTTTTTTTCAAGTCTTTAGTTAATCTTCAGTTATTCTTTAGTTTCCTTGCTTAGCTTTACCTTGTTTCTTATTTGGTGCATGTTGATTTACGTTTTAAGCTTTAATCTCATGTTTTAGCTTTATTGTTTCATTGATGTTCTTCATTTCTGGGTTTATGTTCTTGCTATTCTTCATCTGTTTTTCCTAGATCTTCATGTTTAGCCTTAAGGTTATGTTTGCTGTTTCATCTGCTTCTACTCCCATGAGTAGTGAGTAGTCATCCAAGTTCCTGAGGATGGGGGTAGATTAGGGTTGATGTTCTAGGTTTGCTTGGGTACCTAAGTTGATTATTCTTAGATCCTTTTTGTGCCTCCTCATATTAATGCTGATTGTACTTCTACCCGGAAAGGACGAAGACCCGCGGTTAGGCCCTTCAACATTGGAAGGTGAGTCATTGAAGGTGACCAGACCGAGGGGGNGAGGGGGTTTCAGAGATTCGTTTCCCCTTCTCTGTTAATAGATGTGGGAAACGAGTTAGCTAGAGTACTAGTGGTTAATGCCTGTTAGGTAGTCACCGTCTATGACAGCAGTTAAGTCTGTGATTGCTTTGCTTGAGATTGGTTGCCAAGGAATTTGAATTGATTGTATGTATAG